>JAJJWM010000468.1:0-14489 GCA_021655865.1 Fusarium guadeloupense
TAGCCTATAATCTCTTTATTACCCTTAGGGTCTTATTCTCTATATCTCTCTTTTCTTTTTCCTAACTATACCTCTCTTTTCTAGCTATATCTCTTTCTTTTATCTATATCTCTCTTTCCTAGCTATATCTCTTTCCTTCCTTATTTCTTCTATATCTTTTAAATCTCTTTTCTACCTATATTTCCTATATTTCCTATTTCCTATTTCCTTATCTATAAGAAAATCTCCACTCTTACTCTATAAGCTAGAATGTAGTTAGAAGAAAACACTAGGGCAGAATAGCTTAGATAGTCAATACTAACCCTATCCTAACCCTAACTCCTGTGTTAATACACCGCACAGGTGGGCCTGCACTGTAGGGTTATCTACCTGCCGGACAATACTTCTACCTTACTTAATAATCCAGTATTTTCGCGTTGACCCAGTTGTCTATGTTTGTAGATAGATACACTTAAACTGTTAGTTAAGATCACAACGGTAAAGGGAGTAAGTATAGCTAACCCCAGACCTACAGTCCTCTAGTAGGCTAGACTGATGGCACTACATTAACTAGATGCTAATAGTACAGAATAGGCAGTTAAGGCAGGTAAAGCCTTTATAGACTTACAGTTTATTATGGCAGGCTGACCTATTAGCTGGTAGTAATGCCTTATTAGGGTCAAGAAGTTTAGGAGATAGAGACTTAAGAAGGCAATATAGTCCCTTCCTTACCTCTATAGGGATATTATGCTTATTGCAGAGATATACTACTATCTGTAAAGGGCCATTAGATAGTATAAATTTATAGCTTTCTTAAGTGTAGATCAGGAGATAAGCCTTTATATCATAGAAGAGTTAGAGAGTATCAAGAAGAGGGTAGAGAGAGGTAGGCATAATAGAAGCAATATAGTAGGATATAAGTATAGCGGGATCTAGATCTGAGTATTGCTTCTATTATAATAGTAAGGAGTAAGATCTAGTGAGATCTAGATAGTATTATTAATAGAGCTAAATAAGAGAAGAGGGAAATAGAAGAGGAAGAGAAAAGAGGGGTAAGTAAAACTATAACTATATTATGCGAAATAACTAATATAGATAACCTAGCAACGTGTACGGGCCAGTTGCGTTGTATCCTGTTATGTTATAGGGATAAGAGTGTATGCATGGATAGGACTGTCATCGTGCACGGGCCAGTTTTGTTGTATCCTGTCATGTTACCGCCACGACTGCGTACAGTAGGCTGTCGACGCAAACAATAATTGCCAGGCAAAAAGACGCCTCTTCGCTGCCTTTGTGGGTTCTATTTGTGAGATATCTTATAACTGATACAAGGCTACGCTGAACATTGATTCTTGGACCACCAGCCACGGTAGTTAGGATCAAACTTCCAATCCGCACAATTGCTGCTCATCGTGCCACCTTTCTTATACCTCACGTCGCTCGTATCACACTCGTCGATCATGCGTCTCAAGATCCGGCCACACTCTGACTTGGGCCCTTTGCCGCCGACCGTGAACCGACACCCGTTCTTAACAGTAACGCTCATAAGAACATCGACAACACACCCGAAACCATCTCCTGTGCAGACCACCCCGTGTTGACACTCTAGGGTACGCTCGGTTTCGGGTTTGGTCGCATCTAACACCTGACCTTCATATCTATCGCAGAAATACTCGAGCGCTTCGATGGCTAGAGCTCGGTGGATCCAAGCACCGCCAATGCCATAGCATTTTACCTCCTCTGTCTTGGGGTTCGGAGAAGGCGGCTTCGGGTCTGGTTTCGGGGAGGGCTTGGGCGGCGTGGGCTTGGGCTTGACGCTCGTGGTGGTGGCTGGGTCTCGCCAGGTTGGAAGCGGGAGACCGAACTCAATCGCACACTGTCGCTCGTCGTCTTCATGCTCCTTGTTTTCGGGGGTGGTACCTGGCGTCGGTATCTTGGTAGGCTTGACCGGCTTCCCTGTAGGCTTCGGGATGGTCGGGTTTGGTGGTACTGGCCGTTTCGGGGGTTTTGGATTGCGAGGGTCTGCGAAGTCTCCACCACCGTCTGGGCAGTTGAGAAGACAGGGATGAGAGCAGAAGACGCGACACGGCTTGCCGCAGTTCTTCTTGCATATAGGACCAGGCTTTCCTGGACGCCAGGTCACAACTGGGAATGGCGGTATAACAACGTCATCATCATCATCATCATCGTCGTCGCCGGGTGTATTTGACGGTCTAGTCGTTGGTGGTGTGTAAGTCCAAGGGTATGGTGGGGGAGTGATGGTCCTGGTGCCCGGAGGCTGGGTCACACTGTCCTTGGTAGTCTCAGGAAGTCTGTTCGTGATAATAAAGGTTGGAACCTTGATGCTTGGAGTGATATCGAATGTTGACCAGATGGTGGTAAGCTTAGTCCGATCCTCCCGGATCGTTATGTGCCAGACGTCGACGGTGGTGACAGTGACAACAGGAGGCGTCAGTGTCGTTTTCTGAACAGTACTGTGGCAACCATCCTTGCCGCTCCAAGCGACATCCAGCGAGGTCTCGTAGGGCGGGAGTGTCAGTGTCACGGGCTTCTTAAGGGACGACGGCGGTAAGACCATAGTGCATGGCGGATGGCACTTCACCTCGGGCTGATCCTCTTCCCAGATCTCCGGGTCGATGTAGATAACACCCGAGCCATCGCCTTGGCCACCACCGGGATCCTCTGAGCCTCCGTCGCTTTGATCGTCCGGCGTATCTCCGCTTCCAGAACCTGAAAACATATCGACGCTCCACACCATTGTACCGCCGAAACAGCGGCTACTTGCCCACTTCTTCTTCATATAAATGGTATCTTCGTTATCGTATCCGATCCACTGGTTGCCAAACTTGAGCTCCATCATCATGTCTTTGGGGAGAAGCTTTGGACTAATGCCAGGCTCATCCTTGACCATCCTCTCAATCTCCTCGAGGGACATGACACCGCCAAAGTTGGTGCAGGGAGCCGGTCGACTGGTGCCCGTCCATTTGCACCCGACACCATTGCAGTTTGAATCAGCGACGGTATAGCCACGAGCATAGTAAGCAAGACCCATGTTGACCTTTGCAGGGTCGACGCCGGCGTAGTATAGTGGCAGTGACCAGTTTGCAATCTCGGGGATGTTTGTGTGGCCCAGGATGATGCGTCCAACCTGCTTGACATCCTCATCCCACGGCCCATGAAGATCATATGTCATGATTCCCATGTAGTCAACGTATTGCTCTATCTCCTTCGGCTTGAACCATCGTAAGTACCAGTAGCTCGTGGGGATAGCGATACTGATTCCATACTTGGACCCGAATGCAGCGCGCATGTCCTTGAGGAGTGACACGTAGTTGTCTGTATCCTCCTTGCGGCCACCTCGATCAGGGGCTCCCGGGCTTTGGTGATCTAGTTAGCAGGTGGGTCATGAGTCGATTAACAGAAAAAAAGTATAACTTACTACTCCCAGTCAAGGTCCACGCCCTGAAAGCCATGTTCATCGAGGAAACTGGTTAAAGACTTGATAAACCGTGCCCTACGCGCAGGGCTGGCAGACAAGTCACTAAAGGTAGTCCTCGTTGGTCCAGGGTCGTTGAAAGTCCAGCCTCCAATGGCTATCCAAGTCTCGAGTCCCTTCTTCTTTAGACCCGTGAACTCCTTGTAGAGCTTCACGTCGTCTTCGTGCCACGGCTTGACAGCAAACGTGTCTGGGTCGATAGTAGCAAACGCGCCGTACAAGTGGGTGAAGCCTTCAGTGCGGATTTGCTTGGGCGTGATGCGATTGCACTGCCGTTCGCGCACATTGGCAAACTGGTAGTAGCCAATGCTCCTCGCGAAGGCTGAGCGTCCGCCGCAAGATGGCGGCTCGATCTTGGTGCAACTCCCAAAGCCCTTCTGGCAAGAATTGTCTGCGTTGCCAGCTCGACAGAAGTCGTCCTCAACGCCACAGTAGCCATAAGCACTGCAGCATACGTTGAGTGGACACTTGGCCTTGCCGCCGAGACTGTCTTTACCGCAAGCGGCCGTGGCATCGCAGTTGGAAACGCAGACCTTGGAGCCGCAGACTTCTTCTCCGTAGCCGCATTGTCCCTTCCTGTTGCAGCAGCTGCCATCAGGACAGGGTGTCACAAAGTCGCACTGCCGCTTCGATTGGCGACGGTGCATCCATCCAGACGTGTCTGCAGCCCTCGGAGTCGGTGCCTTGCTGTCTTCGATTTCTACAGTAGAGCTTTCGTTCCCCTCACTCGCCTTGACAGCGCGCACGATATACGGTTCTTCAGCCGGCTTGTCTTCCTTCTGTTCTTCCACAAAATCTTGAGCAATTTCAAGAATCGGCAATGGTGGACCCTCGGGCAGATCCTCGTATGCTTGACGAGCCGGGTTGGTGCCGTTCCCTGAAGCATTCAGCCAGTCGGCACTGAGTCCCACGGTACCGTTGTCGTTGTCACGGCTCTGCATCTGTCCCATCGACCGCTTCAGGTTACCTTGCTCAAGGTCCACTGCCGAGCCGTTGCCCACAAGATGTCGATCCCATGACCTGCGCAGAATCTTGTACTATAAAATCGAATCATCAGCCATCTCCCATATATCACACAGCGGTTTCATTCTTACCTCATCTTTGAACACGGGCTCATGTCTCACTTCCACCGTGCCGTTGTTGTAAAACGAATGAATAATTCGGACGATACTCTCCTCAATATCACGTCCCTCGATTGAACGTTTTTGATATCCGGAAAACCATTCACTAGCGTCGTCTTACCACTCGACAGACACAGCGGCAAGCTCTGTGTCCGGCTGAAATTGCGTTTTGAAATGATATCTCCAGATGCCCTTGGTGGTTGCTTTCGTGGCCGGCGGCGCAGGTTTGTGTAGTACGGCTTCTCTCAAAGCAGACAAAGCATTACTCTGGAAGTCCTGCTCAGATGAGACAAAGACCGTGCCAGGAATCAAGCCTGTCAACGAACCACATGCTGCGTTCTGTGGGGTGCAGTATGTTCTCGCTCCGGCACCTCCTTCAACAGAACTGCAGAGGCGAATGTTTCAGTTTCAGACTCATGGTATGGGTTTTGGTAGGGGGTCTCATACGTGGCGAAGGGAAACTCATCGCAAGTCCACATCATACCAGAAAACTGGCCTGCTGCATTGGCGATTCTGTTGTAACCTGCGTCGCCCATGACGAGATTATTCGGGTTCCATCTGGCAGCCGGAAAAGAGCCGTCTCCCAGCATAGCTCCAGCAGGGACAGTGCTATTGATGATTAATAAAACTTATTCTCACTCGTGGCTTGAAGAAGGACTTACTCTGGCTGATTGGACTCTGGACAGTTGTGGTGGTTTTTCCAGTTTTTTGCACAAGCCTTGCCTCTTCGCCCACCACTGTTATCGTCCCTATCAAAATGCAACTGCAGATGTGACCTGGCGCCCAGGATAGTATGATGGCCTGTGACAGCTCCGGCAGGTGCTGCATGAACGGTGGTTGCTAGAGGGTATTGTTGGTGAACATTTTCGCATAATGCTGGCACCTTGGCGCAATTGTATGCCAAGGTGGGTATTCCATGTTGATTCTGCGAAACTGTAGTCCCTTGATAGACAGAGACACCGTTGACGACGGATACTTGTGCTTGAACCAATGATAGTGAAAGCGACAACAGCAAGCCTGGGCTAGCAAAGAGAAGAAACATTTTGATCTCTATTCCGAGACCATAATCAACAGTATAAGCTGATCAAAAAAGTCGTGAGATAATATTGCATGGCTTAAGACGGGACATGTCTTTCTTATTTTCTACTTATCAATCATGCTCCTATCCATTCATCATACCACGGCTAAGGAACGTAGTTTTCAAAAAAGTGACTTCAGTCTCAAGGTGAGTTCCTGCCTGGATTGTGCACAAAATCGCGCAAGGCTGTTATTAGCCGACATTAGATGTTAGTTCGTGACAACATGGGCAAGGTGACATTACAGGGCCAGGTTGTTGTAGTTATGCTGCCAAGCCAACAGCACCTCGCATTGCATCGGAAACTATGACGAGAAGGAACGTTAACTTTTCAAAAGGGCCTCGTATGATACTGTACTCCCTGATGACCAGAAACAATTTTAACGCCTGAAAGAAAAAAAAAAAAAAGGTTAGTTCTCGTGCTCCCCTTCGATTTGCCTTGTAAAATCTTTTGTCTTGCCAATTGTCAATCTAAACAATCCTGAGCACTTTCAATCAACACTTTAGCCATGCAGCTTGCAACACACCTGGCCGGTTTTCTTCTCGTCGCCCAATACGCGACTTGTTTATCTGTCACGGAAAGCCTTGACCTTTCACACCTTTTGCACCGTTCGGTTAACACCCACCTACCGAATGATAAAGCAGTGGATTGTCGCCAGAAGTTCAAGACCGACGTTTGGACGGGATGCGACGATGTCCTTGCCCAATTCCAACTGACGCTGAAAGAATTCATGCTTGCGAACCCCACCATTGGGGATGCATGTGATGGTTTCGTGCCTGGGGAGACCTATTGTGTTGGTTAGTATGGGCCTCCAGAAGTTTCATTTCTAACCATATTAACATGCGTTTGCTTCAAGCTTTCAATGTACCACGTAACGTCACTGAAGATGGTAATTGTGGTGAGAAGATCAACTTCTCCAAGACGTGCGTCGGAAGTGACTTCGGCGACTGCTGTGGTCTCGAGGGAAAGTAAGTTGATGTTCCCCGTTCTTATTTGGGTGCTGCTCTAACCTAATAGGTGTGGCTCCGGTGAGGAATTTTGTGGCGACAACTGTCAAGACGGCAACTGTTCGGGCGGTACAGTAACGACTTCATCCATCACAGCGAAACCATCGGCGACAAAGGCGCCGCTCTCCATCTCTACAAATGGGGATTGCGCCTACAATAGCGGCTTTACATGCAAAGGCTCTAAATTCGGCGACTGCTGCTCGGCTGCCGGCTACTGCGGAGACGATGAGTATCATTGTGATAAATATCTAGGCTGGTAAGTTGACAACATTTCCCAATAGGATGTATTTCTAACATGATCTTTTCTACAATCAGTCAACCAGAGTTCGGAAAGTGTACTTAGGAGATGATGTCATCCCCTCTATCCCTGCTGCATCGTTAAGGCAGCAAATCTTAGTATGGAGATCACATGGAAACTACATATGGAGCCGTAGTGGAATTTTCTCGAGGATAACCTTCATTTATTAAAGTCTGTATTCTCAATACGTCAGAGTTTTATACTGCTTTTCTTAAACGTTCTTTATATCATGAATAACAAACGGTTATCGGCTCTCAAATCGCCGCCGTAATACAAATCGGATACGGTTTAGAAATTCTTTCCTCTTTCAAACAGGAATCACATGTGTCCGTTTAATTGATGGAACATTTCGTTCCTGCATCTTCATTCTACCTGTTGGTGGTCTGATATGAATATGCCTGCAAAAGTACCTGCCCCCTGGTGTTTGTAAAGTATGTTGGTTGAGTAAACAACATCTACCCCTGTTCCCCGCAGTGCCAAAGTGGCGCATGATGTCTATTTAAGATGCTTACTGGTCCCGGCCCGAACGGGCTTTGGACTTCCCGCTTATCCTTTTATCCTAACCCTCGCTTCCATCCACATGCGTGCGCATGCTCTTTTCTTTTCCCATGGCTGTCAAAATTAGCGCTCTCCCCACCGAAGTCCTCGGCAAGGTGATCAATTATGCTGGTAATGACTCCAGGGATGCTGTCATCTCTTGCTTGTTGGTTAATCAACTGTGGCGAGATACTTCCCTGCCAATACTTTATCGCGACTTGGTATTGTCCTGTGGCCAATCGCTAGATCGCTTCATAGCATGCCACAATCAGCAAGCTCTCACCCTAACACGGTCTTTTACCCTGTACCTCAACCATGACGATCAGTCAGATCGACTGGACAAAGCCAAATGGGACAAAGCGGAACTACTAATCCCGCAATTGGCAAATGTTATCCCGTCTATGGCTAATCTCAAGTCATTCTCCCTTATACGACATCATCGAACTATGAGAAACCCTCTCAAGCCCTGGTCAGAAGCTCAACTCTACAAGACTACGAGATCAACCATTTCATCCTTACTCAAAAGCCTTCCTGAAAGTTGCATTAGTCTGGAACTTGCGGTGGGAGACATAAATGGTAGCAACCCCGACCCAGACCCCACGCATCTGTGCGAGGATCTGCGGCGCCTGTTACCGCGTTTGCAGCACGTTCACATCAATTTGGACCCTGTATGCGATGCAATGCTAGGCACGTGGGACAAAGACAAGGTCTTCCATCCCATCAGCCTACCGCACCTACGGAGTCTCCACCTGGTGTGCATTGAAAATAATGAGTGGGCAGATTTGCATCAGCCTCGGCCTTTATCAACCTGGCACTCGTTGGTCCATGGGTTACAGCAGGTAGCCACGCTACCGGAGACATCATCCCCCGCCAAGATTACAGTTTTGGGAGTCTCGCCATCAGGTGGCGAGTCTGACAAGTCCATATATCGGACTTTCCTGCGCTGCAACGTAGGAAAACAGGCCCGTGACACCAAAACATGGGCATTCCCAGTGACATGGCTGGCGGGCCTCAATCACACTCCGGCTCACTATATCCGGATGAGAAACGGGGAGGCATTTGTAGTCCTGGATAAAAGAGACTATATCGGTATAGCTGGGGGGCGGCCATGGAGAACGCTAACTACAGGCGCAAGATTACCTACAGCTTGGACTTGCGGCAAAGCATTGATGCCAGACCATGGCATATTCGAATACGCAGAGTGGTCCAAAACGTACCCCAAAAAGCAGCCTATGCTGATACGTAATGAAAGGTTAGCTGGACAGTGTCTTATTAGTGCTGAGGAACGCGAGGGCTATCAGAACACAGCAAGTTTGGTGGAACAAACACCGGAAGGCTTTATTCGGTATGGCGGACCTGTGTCGCGGAATTGGCAGCTGTACAGAGAAGATGAGGAAGGCCCAGAAGACTGGAACCCTGATGCACCAAACGGACCAGTGGGCTAAGCCATATTTAGGTATTCAATATTCTCTGTCCAACTTGTTTGCACAAAGTGGTACGGAATTCTGCGGTTGGGTCCACACTGCGGATAATTAATTCGTCTAATAAGCGACGTTACCTCCAAACCCATGCTTGGTCCCTGCAGTTTCCCCTGCAAGCGTGCCGTAGTGTCGCATTGAAGGAAGCAGAACGTTTTCAGAACCAACACAGGTTACCATTCGGCTGTGAAGAAATTTTCCATTGCCATGTGTTGAAGACACGGATCTGCGACATACCGTACTGCGGCTGAAAGGCATGGCCAGATGGGAAGCAACACTAAGTTTATCTAGGCAGGACGAACAATGTACTAGTACTTGGATCAATAGAAAGATACATCAGGTCATGACCTGATGCCAGCACAAGATATACACCAGCGTAACTATAATAGTCATGTCTTTTCTGCTGCCATGGAAGCATTCAACCATCCATCATTGATCCAGTTCCTTGGTTACTCACTTCATCATGGCCAAGCTGAATTGGGCTCTAGGCCCTTTGGCTGTTGTTTCACTTTTCTTTGTGGCCCAAGATGCAGCTGCAAAAACAATCCCTCGCCAGTTCAAGAATGAAACCGCCCCTAAGGAACAGCCGATCAAGCTGATGGGCCTATCGCCCAAGTATCCAAAACATCAAGATACTTCCAAGTACTGCAGTTACTGGTACGACAATGATGGCTCAATCCCTTGCCAAGACATACTCGAACCATACCTGATTACTATGGACAAATTACTTCGCTGGGTATGTTGATGCAACTCTTTTCACGACTACAATGCTGATATCTCAGAACCCTGGGCTTGGCCCTGGGTGTAGCAACTTCCTCAGTGGCTGGTCTTACTGTGTCGAGGCTATTGACGAGCCAGTCGTCACAAACGGCCCAACTAAGACAACACCTGGTGGAAGCAGTCCTACCAAGGGCATCCAGACCCCCACCCCAACGCAACCAGACATGGTGAATAACTGCGATGCCTTTGACTTTGTCGAGAAGGGCATGTCGTGTTCCAACGTCCTTTCCAAGAACGGCATCACGCTGAAGCAACTCGCGGCTTGGAACCCTTCCGTCAAGGATGACTGCAGCGGCTTGTGGTCCAGTGTCTGGGTCTGCGTTAGTGTCGTGGGACATGATAAGGGAGGTACTACTCTGAAGCCAACCACTACAACTACCTCGAAGACAAGTCCTACCAATGGCGTCGAGACACCATCACCAACACAACCAGATATGGTCAAGAACTGCGACAAGTTCGATTTCGTTCAAAAGGGACAAAACTGTGACGCTCTCGCCAAAGCCAACGGAATCACTGCTGCAGATATCTACAAATGGAACCCATCCGTTAATGCAGACTGTGGAGGCCTGTGGGCTAATGTCTGGATCTGCGTATCGGTCATTGGACATACACCGTCACCAACCAAGCCTACGCCTACCAATGGAATTGAGACCCCGTCTCCTATTCAGGGAGGCATGGTCAAAAACTGCGTCAAATTTCATCTTGTAAAAACGACAACAACTTGCAACTCGATTGAGAATTACTATAAGTTGCCCCTAGCCAAGTTCCTTGAGTGGAACCCTGACGTTGGCAAAAACTGTCAGTCTCTGTTAGCAGAATATTGGGTTTGCGTCATGACAGACGACTACAAGCCTACGCCGTCGCCGACATCACCGAGCAACGGGATTAAGACCCCGTCGCCAATCCAGGATGGTATACACAAGAATTGCAACAAGTTTCACCAGGTACAAAAGACAACAACATGTGCCTCAATTAATAACTACTATAACCTGCCTTTGAAGGACTTTTACTCTTGGAACCCTAGCGTGGGCACCAACTGTCAATCTCTCCTAGCCGATTACTGGGTCTGCGTCTCAATTGTTGGCTGGAGCCCTCCTAAGCCATCCCCTACCACTCCTAGTAACGGTATCAAAACACCATCACCAATCCAAGCAGGAATGGTCACAAACTGCAACAAATTCCACGAGGTCAAGAAGACAACTACATGTGCATCTATCCAAGACTACTACAAGATCACCATGGAGCAGCTAGCCAAATGGAACCCTAAAGTGGGCTCGTCGTGTAATGCTCTACTGGTTGGTTACAATGTATGTGTTGGAGTTATTGGACAGACGCCCACCCAGCCTCCTAAGCAAGACACAACCCCTACGCCTTTCATACCGGGGATGATCAAGAATTGTAAAAAGTTCCACATGGTGAAGGCAACTACAACTTGCGACTCTATTCAGAAGTACTACAAGATCACAATGGCTCAGATTGCGAAGTGGAACCCCACGGTTGGTGCGAAATGTACAGGTTTGTGGAAGGATTATTGGGTCTGCGTAGGAGCTTAGGATTTAAGGCGGTAGTTGGAGGTATGGAATTATAATGGAATAAGAACATTGTTCAAATATCACCTATTAAATGTCGACAAGGAGCGACTCTGCCTGTAAACGTTATTGAAAGCTGGCATACGAAAAGAAGCCAATCTCTCCACCACGATAACTCGACACTTCCTTGGACATACTTACCGATCTCGGCTTGCGAGTAGCCCATCTGCACCCAGCCTCTTGCGTCTTCCTGCCAAACACTGCCTTCTCTCTACCAGTGTGGTTTCGGGCGTGCATTTTGCGCTAGGGCAAACTCCTGAACCACCCATAGACGCGACCACCATGGACGTCTGAAGAAGGCCTCTGCGGCGCGGAGGAACTATGTCGGATTGAATCCGCAGCGCTGGATACGCTGTATGACTCTTTTGTCATTTTGGTCCATACGGCCGTACAGATCCTGGTCGACAGGGTTCGCTGATGCTTCACCTTCGGCAATATCAGGCTCCTCAGATCCGAGGTACTGCATGACCATAGCACTATCATCTTTCTCTTCGCCCAGAAATATCAGCACGTTAGATGTTCCACGATATATGTCGCCCATCATAGCCACCTGTGCTGACTTCTCTGCATTGTCGGCTTGGTTGATGCAGATCGCGTCCACCCACAGGATTCGGCTGTCTTTCTCCTCAGTAGGTCGTAAGCAGCGAAGGGCGTCAGCAAGATTGGCCGAGACATCAAACTTCTTGCTATTCACAGTGATGGTCACGTCGGAATCCCGAGAACCCCAGACATACGACAGCGCTTCGTAGGGATGGGTGTCCACGGTGTCCGCGACAAAGACCTTAACCACTATTGGATCGTAGGCCGACCAGGAAGCAGCTCAATGAGTCGAATCTGCAACTCGGGTTTGTTCAACTCAACGGACGAGTAGATCGGATCAGACGATGGACCACCTATAGCTCCATCTTTTTGAGTACTTGTTTGCTGTCCCGACCAAGACAAGTTGGTCGGATTCGTCTCGCGAACGGCCAGACGCACGAGGTTTCGCACTGTTTTCAGAACATCGGCACCGACATTCATCTGCCTGAGCCCGTCATTGGAAGTCGAAATTTCCTTGAACTCTGGTTCATCCCGAACTACAAAAAACTTAGCATTGGTTGTCAAACACTCAGAGTCGAGGAAGTGGCTTAGTGAAGCGGTTTACAGACCAGATGGGCCAAAATGCTTGTCCAAGGCCTTGAAATAGCGAGGCAGCACTTGTGCATAATACTGATAATATTCCTTTGAGAGTTCCATGGTTGTAGACGAAGGACTTGATTCTGCGTGGCCAATGGTACTGCAACGGAGTAAGAGTTTCTGTGCGGGGTTGCATTGCTGCCTAAACAGTCTTACGACCTGAGTTTCACGTATACCCTACCAATTACCCCCAATCAACTACTATCTTACCTGCAACACCATGAGCACCCCTCTTGTTTACTTCAATAAGCGGTAAGCTTAATCCTAAAGTTACTTAATAACCCTAAGTCAGATACCAGTCACGTCGTTTTGGATGGCTACATCGAAGACGAAATTGTCTCCATCTCGGACACGATCCACCCAGTGTAAGATATTGTCAAGGCGGCGACATAGACTATCTGTCGCAGGGTAGGCATGGTCTTCACGGCCTCAGGAAACAACTGCATTAGTAATCTAGCTATATGCTTTAACTCTGCGGAATGGAATGCCACGCAGAAGAGACAACTTAAGAACAATTAATAAAACACATTTTGCTGCTGCTCAACACATTTTACTTTAACCCTTTAAGCACGCACAGTGCGACAGTAGGTCTAGGTTGGGCCTCTACGTAACTCTCTCCTGAATCGCTCATATAGCCAGGGCCATTATCGAGTTCATCTTCGTCTTCAGAAGTCTTATAATTATCCTCATCGCTCTCAGCATCATATTCTTCATTACTGCTTGGTTGAGCATCGCTTCACCTCATAGGCCCAGAGATCTCCGGTTGTGCGCCACGTAGCGACACGTGGCTCTCGGTATAGCTAGGTCGAGCTGGCCAAAATCCTCTGGATATATCAATTGTAGCCTATACCTGATGCTCCTAAATGTGCTGTAGCTATTTTGAATGCTCTATATTGAGCCTTATTTTCGTTTTGGATTCTTTAATGGAAGTAGGTATTTAATGCCCTTGAATGATAAAGGCTATAAACCGCTTCCATAATCTCTAATACCTCTTCTGGCTACTATCTTCAGCCAGAAGAGTAAAGGGATTCTGACCGTAAGACTCAAGCCTTAAACTGTAAAGCCAACATAAGAGTGATCGGCCCGTATGGCAGACCGTCATCTTATACCGGTCTAAGATATACTCCAAGGCACTGACAATGCATACTATCTTTTGCTCATCCTGCCATAGGCTTATGATGTCTGGGTCTCCCCGGCTGGGTCCTTGGCCTAGAATATAGTCTACCATTAGAGCACGGTGATTGGGCAGCTAAGTCAGAGCCCGTAGAATGTCTCACTGTAATGTATGGAAGATAGCTGGCCATTGTATATACTCTAGCCAAAGACTTATGGCCACAAAAGAGTCCTCTCCTTGTGTTTTACTGTAGACCTATGGCTCGTTTTCCCTCTTAATAAAGTTCTGGTCCTATAATAATATACCCTTTATGTAGGCATAAAGCTTAGGTATTAAGGTAGCTGGTTCCAGTGGTAGAGTTAAAGTGCCTAAGAATCCTGATTCCAGTATTCTCTCCTGGTCCATTGGTCTTTGGCTAACTTTAAATAATTTATTGCCTACTCTTAAGGGAAAGAATTATTGACAGTAGATACTATATATCTATGGCAGCTTAGCAACATTGTTAATATCATTCCTTGGTCTTTCTTTGCTGTTGGGATTCTACCAATTATACTCAGTATAGCAATACTCTTAAATCTTCTAAACTAAATAGGCAATATAATAATACTTCTGACATTTAAGCCTATCTATATATAGGACTATAAGATGGGGAATGGGTTCAGTATTTAGCGGTAGATAGTAAAGTCTATATATCTCAGCTTGGTTTTAGATAATGTAAGGTAGTGCCTGGATGTTTACTATCACTTGATGTTACTCCATAGGTAGTATACTAGGATGTCTTACTTATAAATGAATAGTTACCTTATTCACTATATAAATAAAACAATAAGTCTTATAT
>JAJJWM010000469.1:0-14725 GCA_021655865.1 Fusarium guadeloupense
CAGTGACTTCGATCTTAGGAGTTTCGCCATCACCCGGAGGAGTGATGGGTGACAAAGCGTCCATGCTGGGATGAGAGGGTCCAGTGGTGTCATCACCATCCTCAGAATCGCTGGCATCGTATCTCTTGACCTTGGAACCAATCTCACCAAGCAAACCTGCTTGCTGCTTGGGATCCATGACTGGTCGCTTCATCTCAACAATTCTGGGCTTTTCGTAGACAACACCATCCTCACCCTCAGTCTCATCATCCTCATCGATCGTTTCACCATCAGAGCGTCTCTTGAGAGGCTTACGAGGAATCTTGGTGTTGCGATGAATGCTGCCCAGGACACTGTTTGTAAAGTCTCGTGGCGGCGTTCCACCACCAGGGGGTGTCCCAGGCCTGTCGTCCATCTCTTCACGAAGAGCTCTAAGGCGGTCTGAAGGTCCAACAGCATCTCCCCATACACGTCCCTCGAGCTTATACTGGGTCTTCTGTCGCTCAATCTGCATCTGCAGCCGCTCCATAAGACGCTCACGATCAAGGATACCTTGCATACGAGCAGGATCTTCAGAACCGACAGTTTTACCACTAGCATTGGCGTTCTTCATGGCTTTGGAAGCGGCAACATCCTGGGCGTCTCGAAGCATCAGGTATAACTCTCTGGTTTCCAGCTCGTACCGCTGGGCTTCCTTGGCTCTCATGGTTTGCAAGCTGTCCAATTCCGCCTTGAGTCCATCTGCTTGTCTCCTTTGAGCGTCAATAAACCGAGACTGCTCGTCCAACTGCTTCTGCAATTTGGCAACCAGTCCATCAGCACCTAGCTCAAGTTGTGATTTCACCTCGTCACGCTCAGCCATGGCGGCCTCAGCAATCTGCCGCGACTCAAGCGCTTCATCTTGAGCTTGCCTGGCCTCCGAGTCGGTATGTAGCTTGTCGAGCAAACTCTGAACCGTAAAATTGAGACTTTGCTTGAGATCCATGTTCGGCAACCGCCGGTCCATGGCAACATAGCTCAACATAGAGTCAACCAACTGGAACATGCGCAGTCGCTCCTCGCCATCGTTGGAACGAATGAGCATAAGGTGCTGCAAGGCTGAGATGAAGTAGTCCTGTGTCTTTGTGCCGTGGAGACGCTGCTGAATAGCATCTGCAATTTGAACAGGATCGGTAAGATCCTTGGCCTCGCTTTCGACATCATCCTTGATGCTGCTATTCTCCCGCTCAAGCATATCCTCATAGTCGATGGCCTCGTTTGTCCGGAACCGCTCGATCTGCTTGTCCAGGAGGTCATATTGGAATTCCTCCATCTTTGTCAGGATTCGCTTGATGCCACATGCTGTAAACTGAGCTCGAATGTGTATCCGCAACTCCAAGTCCTTCTCTGGTGAATCTACAATCATGTTGACGAGCATGAGGGTCGCAACAGCGTATTCCATGAGCAGATTCTCCATTCCAATACCACCGGTCCTCAGCTCTTCGCTGGCGCCGACGAGACTGCCCATCTTGCCTCTGCCGTCGATAGTGACCTCTACCAGGCGCATCCAAGCATCGAAGCGGCCATTCTCTCCATGCGACGTCTTGACCTCGTCCAAAGCCTGGATAACTTTGAGATGACCTTCACCATTGTCGCCCCAAGTACACAAAAAGGTGATGATTTCGCTGACGAGCTTTCGTGTAGTAAGCCGTGGGGATATGAGCGAAGTGGCGAGAGCCACCATGACCTTTTGGTGAACCAAGGCATCGTCGGCGCCAAATTTATTGTTCATAAGCGCCTTCACACATTTGATGATATCGTATTCGCGGTCGAGGTTCTTATCAATGCGGACATTGTCCTGGGCGGGTCCTTGTGCTGTCTTGCGGTTGATCTTAAGCAGCAAGGTCATCAAGGCGACCTGTCCCTGACATTCGACAAATCTCTTGACCCAGCCAATCTGCTGAGTTCTAAGATTGACCTCCAAACTCCCCATGCCCTTGGTGTCGAGTCGATCCTCCATAACACGACGCACATACCATTCAGGGGTGCCTTCTTCGTCGGAGTAGGTGGTGATGTCGGGTGTCGTCGTGTGTTGAGTCGGACGTGCTGTTTGTCGGCGCCTTTGCTCGCCCTGCCATTCAGTAAGTCGATCTTGATAGAGCAGCGTCCATTTCTTTTGAGCTGGGTAGGCCATCATCTGCCTCCTAGCCTGCTCAGGAAGATTATGCCATCCTCGCTTCTGCATCAGTTGAAGAAACATTTGCTCGACTACATTATCGTCGTCGGGCTTAGGAAAGTAAAAACCACCCTGGGGATCGCTCTGACCGGGGGGAGGTCCTGAGGGAAGTTTGGTAAATCGGTGCGAGTCGCGGTTCGAGTACTGCGAAGCGGCGTAAGAGCTCTGAGAAGACGTACTAGGTAATGCTGTATTTGATGAGTGCGTTATCTTCAAATTAGCGTGGCCTGAGTTACCTGATTGAATGCTCAGATTATCAGCCGAGCCTCGGGCGGTGGACGACATGTACGAATCGTATCGCGGGTTCGGAGGGTTGTTGGAGTGGGAAGAACTGGCTCTAGGAGGACCCCATTGCTGATACTGAGGCTGACGCCCCGTAGAGGTCATGGTAACGTTGGCGTACCCATAGCCCGTGGGTTGTCGTCCAGGAGAATGGGCGCCAGACTGGCTCGAATGCCCGTCCCAGCTTGGATATTGGTGAAAGTCCATGCCATTCTTGTTAAGGTGGTGAGGAAGAGGTTCTCGGCGCACTGGCATTTGCTCGCCTTTGGGTAAATACTCGACTGGGATAGGAGAACGTAAGCCACCGGGAACAGCATCGTAGGGAATCGACGTTATCACACCGGCCATCTGATTTATGCCTCCTTCGGAGGAACTGGGACGATCTATAGAAATAGCAGACGACTCCCGCTTGTGGCGCGAGGAGCGAAAGCTGGAGCCATCGTCTGCGGGGTATCTCGACTCTTCTGGTGGGCGTTTGTCCTTGTGCTTATTTCGAGAGAACAGAGACCGGCCGCCAGAGGAGGAGGACTGCCTCGTCTTGTCGGACATGGCGACGGCTGTGGCAGGGCGGTCGTGGCCGCGACGGTCGTCGAAGGGGAGGCGTTACCCGCGAATCGTATTTCGTGGGTGAGGTCGTTGTCGATCTTGGAAATGGAGAAAAAGGAGGTGCCGGGGGTGGACGAGTCGGAGAAACGTCAACGGCTACCACTTGGAACACGTGAAGTTAATAATATGTTGGCCTATGGCCGCTGGCTTCATCGGGGGCGCAATATGGTAATCAAAAGGTGACGTCGTGACTTAATCGTCGGGCTTGTGTTTTCTCGAACTCGAGTCGGCGGGAGCGTTTCGGGCTTGAAACCTTGATCGATTGTGGGCGTTGAAGTTTCGAAGCTGCGAGAGAGAGAGAGGGGAAAAAACGATGAAAGGGAAGGAATGAAAGGAGAGAAAGAGGTAAAGACAAAGAGAAAGAAAAAGGCCTGGGCGAGGTCTGACGCTTCAAGGAGTGGTGTAAGAATAGAACCTAGAGAAAGGAAGAAACAGTGGTGTAGACCGAAATAACTCGAGATCGCGTGAATAAGGAGCGTGCCACCATACACAGACACAGAAACAGCTGCAGTGTAGCTTGACAGCACCCAAAAGCACGGATACAGCGCAGTTTAGCCAAAGACGGGGGTGTCTGCGTCTGTGTCTATGATCAGGGATCTTGCCCGTGAATTGTCCAAGTCAAGACGACGGGAGCCCAAGAGGGTCAAGAGACAGGATGAACGCGGATTGGCTCGTGTGTTTATGGGGATACTGGGTCCAATGATTGCTTAGCCGCCGCTTAGGCACTAGAGCACCCACACTTGAGCGCTGTAGGGACTTTTACGAGCTGCGCCGGGGAGTTTTTAGTTCCAAGGGACCTATCAGGGGAAGTGGGCTCTAAATTGGAAGATTGAGGACGCGCGGGCAATGTCTACCTAGGGGCTAGGTTGTTATTTTTGATGTTATTTGCTGGTAGGGTACCTAGGTGATAAGGTGCAGTGAATCATAAATTTCTTAAAGAAACATTTGAGGCTTTGGGAGACTTGTATTATGTTCTCAGATTCTCTCACTGAATCCTCAGATAGTGACCTAGCTGTCGGAAACAAGTGGGGTGATGCATGCGGTTCGTTGACGAGGGATACTAAACCTCCGCAACTGGATGCTTGGGGCTCACGAGATAAATGTCTTGAGTGACCTTTCTATTCGAAATCAGTTGTATTTTTATTCTAGAAGTTTCATGACTTGATGTTATAATCTGTGTCGCACTGCTATTACACAGTTGTTGATATTAACTATTACATCCATTGACTTATATGAATACCTAATCGAAACTGAGTATGGGCTTTATCTGAGAGAATCTACGGTTATGCATACCCCTTCTTGAAACTAGGAATCTGCGAATCGTTGTAACCGCGTGCATCTCTTCCTTAGGTTGTCTCGGTAATAGACCCATCCATATCCGTCCGCTATTCTAAGACAAAGGTCTCTTCCCCCAAACTTCAGCCTTAAGCGAGGGACAGTTGTCTTACAATATCCCATCCATCCCTTCTCAAGTGCCATTTTGCCGTCTTCCAAAGGGTTTAATTATCGAAATAGCAAGACGCCGTGTCTTACGAGGTAGAAGGCCTAGTTAAGCTACAATACTCAGTTAGTACCTTACTGATATCCGCTCGCTAAATGGCGTGCTGAAGCTTGGCGGAGTCTGGAAATGTTCCAATTCCCATCGAATCTGAGACGGAACATTGACAACTTATTAATATGGAATCGATATTCCCTGACAACGAAACATTGTCCCTGCGCCTCATGTTATTTATAATTCATCAACCTTATATCCGTATTTTCAAGGATATCACTTGCCTGTACTCGTATTGTATATACTGCGGATAGGTAGTAGTCAATATTGGCACTTTTACCCCTTGCAAGTTTTAAAGTGTCGCCCGCCCCCTTTTAGCGGGATCTTCGGCGTCGTCACCTCCCGTCGATCCCTTGTGGCTGCAGCCACGTTTCCGCGCTGCAGCCTCAGGGCGACCAACGTCAACCCTCTGACGAAAAGTCCGAGATATCGCGACTCTGACAGTTTCTATACTCAGTGTCGGAACCAAGCTTCAGTGACGCTGCTCCGAGGAAGCCAACTATGGGCGCAACAGTGTCCGTCATAAAGGTACATCATACCCCATCATGACAACCCGTACTGACACTAACATGCTTCGTATCCAGACGCTCATTGTTCCGGCTGTCATCTCCCTCCTCCTCTTCATACTCCTCACATACGTCCTCATCCCTCTTTGGCGCCGCTACGCCCGCTACAGCCAGTACCTCCCCCTCGACACACTCTCTTCCCAGACGTCGTCTCTGCGCCAGCGCATAACATCCCGCATAGCCACTTGGCGTTCGAACCGCGGCGTCGCGTTCGCATCCGACGATGATTCTGATAATGGGCTAGACGACGACGATGGAGAGGAGCTGGGCAACGTCGACGAGGCGACATGGCGCCAGATGGAGGCAGATACCCGTGCGGCACGGCCGGACAACACCAGGCGATTAAGCAGAGAGTGAGTGCTACCAAAACTACATTGCAATCCTTGCCGCGTCATGATTGCCACATTTACTAACTAAGACATCAACAGTCTGGAGGAGGGATTCAGAGATGATAGCGATGACGAGCCAGATCGATTAGCAAGGAATAATTTTAGATCTTAAGATTGCAAGATAACCTTTCAAACCTTTTCCATTTCTTCCTCTGAAGTCACCGACGCGACATCGCAGAGAGCTTGCTTAATTCTACTGTGCGACACCACTAAAGCCCAGGACTACATGTCCATTGGTACCAAGGGGCCGTATAGTGATGTTGCAAAGGTTCCGCCAAGACCTACCCAAGATTTCTATCAATTCAGTCAGGCAATGCACATGTGTAAAGCAATGAGGACAACCCCAGATTCTTTTTCTTTCTTAACCTTGATGGTATTTACCTCAAGTACGGTAAGTACCTGGGCTCTAATCTGCTGGCGTTTATTTAGATTGCCTAACTTAATATAAGTCTTGAGTCATAAACCTTTATAAATACTACCTTTAATTATACAATTGCTATATCTATATAAGATATCTACTTCAGTCTTATGTTACTTATACCCAGATTGTTAAAATGTCATCAAGTCTAAGAAAAAATATCGTATGAAAGGTACTTAACCCCACTCAGACTTAGATCACAATACCAGCAAGGCTTAGAATTAGTTAATGATTGTATTATCGCTTGCTTATACTCTGCATCATCCTTACTCTTATTGTATAACAAGAATAGCCGCCTCTTGTTGAATACATAGCGCTGAAACTATATCGCTTGTTCCTCAAGAATCATCCTATCCCATATTAAATCATCTAATTGCCAGGCTCGCCCTCATCCGACTCGGGACCGATGTTTACTCGAATTTGAAAATGCTCATTGGAGGGGGCCGTCTTTGGCCTAGCAGTCAGACCAACATCTTGTGGAAGAGCCCCTCGAGCATGATATCGGCGTCTTTCTTCGTCAGGGCTGATGGCGGCACGACGACTAACCGTACGCTCGAGCCAAGCTTTCAGTGACTGTGGCTCCTTGTTTTGTGACAAGACTCGTTTTACATGTTTTGCCTTCCGAGCCTTGCACACTGACCACCTTTCGTGAAAAGATCGCTTCCAACCCCGTGCAAGCTTCTTCCCTGCCGATCGAACTGCGTTGCTTTTCAACTTCTAATGCGTAGCCCACAGCATATACTCAGGGTTATAGGGCGAACTCTTTACCATATCATCTTCCAACCGTCGCATTTTGTAGTAATTCCGATAGAGGGATGTATGCAGCGCCATGCCTTCAGCTGTAACGCAGAATTCGCAGTGAAACGGTATCAAAGGCACTTGATTATCATCGTAAGGTTGCCGAGGGGGTTCGAGCGACGGAATTGTAAGATGGGAGCAGTCATGTTGTATAGCAGTACAACCGCCTACAGGGCATGGGATTTCGGGCCCGATGGCTATGGGTTCAATGTGTTTGAAGAGGCAGTCGTGGCCAAAGGCATGACCGCAAGGAAGATATACCTTGACCTCGGTATGCTCGTACTGGTGATCTGTTGTATGGCAGTACGGATAACCGCACATGGTACAGCGGTCAGGGTCATAATCATAACGCACAGCAGTGGAGCGTGCATTCTATTCCCGCCTCGTAGGCATTGTGCCTGGTTCGTTATGGACTTGAGCCTGAGACTGAGGGGTCGCGGGATTCCTCGATGATTCCCCTTGTTGGGGTTGAGGTCGGGGGGCAGTGGGTTCCATGTGGGCAGTAGGCTGTGTGCTGTTTCCTGGAGCGAAACGGAAACCAGCTTCTGACTTGAGTCGAGTCACTTTGGATTCAGGTTGGCGTGATGGCAAGGCGTCTTTGAACTCGGGTTATGATATATGGAGTGGTCAAAAAGTCTGTTTGAACTTGGATTGCGGTGTAGATGCTGTTGTTGTTCTGTGGTTGAAAGAAGTGAAAGTCTCCAGGCACCTGTATCGATCAAAGGCGTGCGCTTTCTAGGTCCAAGTTCCGTCACGTCAGCGCTTTCAATATCTTTGCCCTTGATCTTTCCTTTGCTGCTCTGACCGTCATTTTCATCGTCGTTGCTGGGGTTCCAGTAATCCGATATTGACACCTTAGGTAGGTGCTCTTCTCTCCCATTGTGGGTGAGTTCTGGTAATAGATGCCTACCTACCTAGGTAGCTATAGCACATATATTTTAACACTTAATGTACCTTTTCCTACCCCGTTAAACTTCCAGGTTGAGCAAGATCTTTTGGTAAAGTAGGTATCCTAGAATTCTCTTGACTAACATATAAAACTTCAAAAAGCTTTACCCACACCCCCTATCTAAATCGTAGCAGAGATCCCTAGTTTTTCTTTCTTTCTTGTTTCTCAATCTCCAGGATTTTCACTTTATAGCTTGATCGTATACTCAAGGTAGAGTTACAATTCATCATCTCGTTACTCAAGTGGTCCATTAACCTCTGGAGTTGATCTATCTCGTGTAATACGACTGGCTGTACTTCGAGCCCCACAAAATCCGCAACTTCCACCTTCGGCATCATCACTTGTCTTGCCTTGAGCTTGCACTTACCTAGAACCTTTCATCATCTGCAGCACCTGACAAAAGATGAGGTTCCGTACAGAGCTGAAAAATATTCGCACATTCGCAAGTAAGTCCTACCCTCAAAAAATCAGCCGAGATGATGCGTCTCAATTGCTCTCTTTCCATCTTCTTGTCGCTAACCGTGAATCTCTCTTAGAGCTTACAGCTGCACTTGGCTCTCTTGAAAAGATAGCTTGGTTGCGCTTGAGCGATGACACGGCGCGCTTCACTGTGATTCCCGATATGGGATCACAAGTCTGGGCGTATGTATTTATTCCTCGTTTCACTCGTTGATAATTATGCGATGCTAAGTAATGCCAGTTCCCTCGCCATGGACTTCATCTTTGATGGCTACCACATCCAATCCGCCGAAGCAGGCAACACGATCAACCTAGAGCTACCTCTTCAACCTCTTCAACGCGCCCTCAAATCCGCTCTCAACAGCATCTCTGCTTCCCTGCGTCTCACAAAGAAGGAAGGGTTGCCAGTGCTTTCCATGACAATTACCACCACCACCTCAGCTGCCAACCCGCCTGGAGCCGCAAAACCCTCAGGCACAGCCGCAGGCGATGACCCATTTGATGATGACGAGATGTTCCAGCCTGAGCACCTTGAGACGTCACTGAGGCGGGAGCACGAGAAGATCATCACGCAGGATATACCCGTACGGGTACTCCATCCAGAGACTGTCGAGACTATCATGCAACCTCGAGTGCGCGAACCAGATGTCCACATCCAACTACCTCCGCTCCTACAGCTAAAAGCTATCTCAGATCGATTCACCAAGCTTGCCCTGGGCTCCAACTCTGGCTCTAACAAATCACCCAAGCTTGAGCTCAGCGCCAACATGCACGGCGGTTTGCGGCTGCGCATCGCCACCGAAACTACTGACATATGCAGCGTGTGGTCAAACCTCGAGAATCCAGAATTGGATCCTGCACAGCTCGACTGCCCTGTCGAAGAGCATCCGAGCACAAAGTTTCGTGAAGATGGCCCTGACCGCTGGGCCACTGTTCGCGTGGATGGTAAGGATTGGAGTCGTGTCCTCAGTGTTGGTCGCTTAGAAGGGAGAGTTATTGCCTGCTTTGCAGATGATCATGCCTTGATCCTTTATGTGTATGTGCCTCAGTATGATGATGCTACGGCTGATGACTCAGTCGTCACGGTATGTCTATTCACTTTTTATCCCCTACAGCTCAGACTGCTAATGAGACCAGTACTACGTGCAGTCATATAGTGTCTGATATTCAGCTGAGGTAGAGAATTTCATGGTCATAGGTGTTGGGGAGGTCCTTTTGTAGTGGAATCGGGCAAGATACACCAAATAATTGTAACATTCACATTTGCCGTATTTACGGTGCCACATGCAGGCCAAGAACATAATGGCAAACCGTCTTGATCGTATTATCGTTCCGCATCGAATACCCATCGAGTCGTGACCATATCTCGCTGGTAGTATCGCTGCCTCTATCTTACTTCTGCTCCAAAACATTACAACTTGAACCCCTTCTCCTTCAATGCCCTCGGTGTACAATCGCTGATCAGCCCCAGGCCAGCGCTCCCCGATATTATACAACACAACAATATTCTAAGTACTAATACATTGATTCGTTCTCAACACGAATCCCCACAAGAACGCCCAAGATTGACGTGTCAATTCAAAACTAAACGAGGATACCTCTCATCTTCTTACTTAGCCATGACATCGACGTAACGGCCACTCTTTCGTGGCTTCTTCTTGTCACCAGCCTTACGTGGTGCGACGCTGAGCAGATCATCAATGCTGCTAGCATTGCTCATACTCGTCGCAGGTCGGCTAGGCGGTGCACTGGCATTGCTCGTGTTGGAAACTGATCTGGCCATTACGGGAGGTGCTAGGCCTAGGCTTTCAGAAGACGACGCCTTGGACAGTTCTGGTGTACCGGAGCGGACCTTTGGAGGCAAGAGAGGTGGTGGTGCGCTGTTGCTTGTGACCAGCGGCGGAGGTGAAGTGCCAGTAGGAGGCGGAGGAGTGCCAGAGACAGAACGGGGACCAGCCCTGGGAGGAGGAGGGGTTGCAGTCTTCGCCGGTGTGTTCTCTGCACCAGGCTTCTTGTTCACCCATCGCTTCAGATCAGGGTCATAGACAAAACTGCTAGCCTCACCCAACTTAGCTCGAATAGGCTTGCCAGGCGACGAATCGCCAGACGATGTCTCGGGAGCAGCAGCCTTCTTGCCGCCTCCAAACCAGCCACCAAGCCATCCCTTCTTGGCTGGCTGCTGTGCAGCTGCACGCTTGGCTTCTTGTGTGTTAGCTACTTGTCGTGTGTATAAAGGGAGGGACACTTACCATCCTCCTCAGCAGCCTTGCGGAACATTTCCTCATTCTCTCGATCCTTCTCCGCCTTGGACTTCTCCTTGGACTTGACAGAAGGAAAGTCATCATCGTCGTCGTCCATGAAACTCTTCTTCTTAGGCTTAGGCGCGTCATCATCGGCTTCATCGGCAGGTTGGGGCTCGAATGATGGCGGTTCGTAGCTGTAGGGTTGGAACGAAGGGGGCTCGTATCCGCCGTGACCGCTCTCGCCCTCATTCTCCTGGTTTGCCTGCTCGGGTGGGTTTGTAGTCACTTGAGGAGGCTCATATCCATAACTAAGAGGCTGGAAACCTTGAGAGGTAGACTCTGCAGGCTTCTCATCACCACTTGCCGGGGCCGATGCTGGCATTCCGTATGGCTGATACCCAGCAGGCGAGTAGGCCTCTGTGATTTGAGCAGCAGGGGCGAGACCTGCAGGTCCACCAACACTAGCGTTGTTCGACTCGGGCTGAGGGATCGATGGAGCGTAACCATCGCCTTGGTTGGCTGATGTGGCGCCAGGATAAGCAGGCTCATAAGAAGAACGAGCATAGTCAGCAGAGCTTTGTTCCATAGACGTCCGGCCGGGCGTGTACTGGGATGTAGGAGAGTAAGGGTTTGTAGAAGCTGCCGGAGTCATACCCGCCGGCGCATATCGAGATGCTGCAGCACTCGCTGGTGGTTGAACAGGCGTCATGCCAAAGCCAGGCGACTGTTGCCCGTAGATGTCAAAGTTGGAGACCGAAGGTGATCGACTAAACTCGCCAGAGGGACGGTTGAATGGTCCTGCCTCTCCAGCACCTCCGCTGTTATCCTCATTATCCTCTCCGGCGACAAACTTGTTGAATCTGTTCCACATGCTATCTGACACCTTGTTCATACTTGGCTTAGAGATCCATGAGCCACTCTCTCCCTTAGGTGCTTGCTTCAACCGCACCATGAAGTCTTCAACAGCGTTCTCCAAGACATGATGGTGGTAAGGAGAGCGCTTAGTCTGCGATGATATGGCTGTCAAAATGGCATCGCAATATTGCATTGCCTTGTCTCGGTGGCCATATTCAGCAAGGGTCATGGCATGTTCAAGCTTGTATGCCGCCAAGTGAGGCGTTCCCGCCGCAGCTAGAGCTCCCCCTGCGAGAGAAAGACCATATTCGTAAACTTCACTAAGCTGAAGGGCCTCAGTCTCCTTCGCAAACTGGTCAGATTGTTGTCGATGGTCTGCTCCAATAAGCACAAAGTTGACATTGGGGTCATCCAAGCCACCGAAAATGGACTGGTGGCGACTGAAGATGAAGCAGATGTGTGCTGCCTCAGCTCGTCCATAGCTGGACAAAAGACTGCCGAGAGCATTCAACCCTTGGATGTCATTGACACTTCGATTGCTCAGGACGAGCGAAAGAGTCTCTCGCCACTTGTCCAGCCCATCAAGGGTAGCTTTAGTAGGCCCCGAACCTGCATCGGTAGACATCAGCTGAAGCCCAGCCCGAGCGTGCACGGGAACCAGTTCATCGACACAATCCTCATAGTTCCCGGACAGAATCTTGTATAGGGCAGCCATGGATTCATTGGCATGCCCAGGGTAGTTCACTTCCTTGCGGACGAACTCTTGTGCCACGCGTTTGTAGAGGTCTCCCTCGACGGTATGCGAGATTAACATGGCATGTCCCCAGAGTCGCTTGTCAACCAGAGCCCAAACAGCCTTGTCTCGATCACCCCTTAGCAGATGATGACGGACCTGATCCATGGTCGAAACATCGACGCCATCAGCTTGCATAGAAGTCACAGAGGCGATTCCAGCACTGAAATTACTGGCGGCAGGGAAAGGTGCATCATTTCCAGGGGCTGGCGCGACCTCCCCAGGCGAGAGGACATCTCGAACGGCTTGTTCTACAGCGGGGTTGCCTTCCAATGTTCCATCATGTTCGATAAAGATACGCATGATTCGCCAAAGGAGCAAACGTTCAACGGCTCGTTTTGCCTCCAGGGAGAGCTGGGAGTGGAACGAAACGTCAGGAAGGTCTTTTTCCAATAGCTCAATACCAGCATTGAGCCACGCAATGGTTTCCTTCTTCTTGGACTTGCCTCTCAAGGGACCAGGAAACTTGACGACATGGTCGTTGAGCGGCTCGATATCTTTGACGCTCTGTACTTTGACTTCTCCAGGAGTCCGCACAATCATGGGTACAGCCTGGTTCATGCCATACCGGGGAACGCTCTTGGGAAAAGAGGTGACGACAGTGCCGCCAACGCCCCACGAAATAATGGGCACACCTTTCCATCTCTGAAGTTCATCATTCTCCCGTCCATCGGTGGGTGCAACCATGTTCATTGTAATAGATTGACCGCGGGTTCGAACAGTTGAGACACCTGAGGCCGGGACACTGGGGGCTGCTGGAGCGTAAGGGTTGTGCATTGGCTTTGCCCCTACTGGGGAAGGATAAGAGTGAGAATGGGCTGATGAAGGGCGACGTGTCGAGTCCGAGGACTTCTGGGCCGGTTTGTGGCCAAAAGAGGCGCTCGGCGATTGCGTCTGGGCTCGAGGAGGGGGCACAAAACCAGCCTGAGCCGTTGGCGGAGCATGAGGTGTGTAAGGTCCTGATTGTTTGGGCGGCGAAAGAGTCATCTGCCCGGCATAACTTGGTGGAGGCGGGGTCTGTCGAGAAGACTTGGGGGGAGATACAGGGTCATATCTCGAGTCGTGATGAGGGAGAGGATGCGCTGCGCTCACAGACCTAGGCTGAGTCGGTTGCTCATCTTCTTCATCTACTTCACGGGTGGGTGGAAGGGATGAAACACGGTTCAATCTTGGCTCAAAGTGAACGCTCTCGGAATGGGTCAATGGACTCGATGTTCTTGGTTGGTGAGGGAGCGCCGGCGCAGGAGCAGAGGTTGCCACAGGACCGTACGATCCATGGCCTTTAGGGGCCGGGGGTGCAGGCGAATAACGACTGCTGGCAGGAGCTGGCGGTGCCGTATGGCTCGTACCCTGAGCGGGAGCAGGAGAATAGCGAGAGGTGCTGGTCGATGGCGGAGGCATATGGCTGGTAGAAGTGGTCAGGGCTGCATATGGACTGACCCTTTCAGGCGCAACTAAGCCGGCTCCTGGAAGTGCAGATGGCTGGCTAGGGGGCTCGCTAGCAGTAGCCGTCATAGGAGGAAGAGGTGGCGGAGGCATCTGATTTGAGATTGAAGCTTGAGGTACTAGTGGTGAAGGAACATGAGCTCCACGAGTCATTGGTGGTGCAGATCGAGCTGGAGAAGACGCCCTCTGGCTTGTTCGTGAGCTCGGTCGCGGCCTCGCTGTCATTGGCAGTTCCTCGAAGAAGTTCTCTTTGTGCTGAACACCCGGAGTCGTGGGTTTTGGGGGCGCGGAAGGTTGTTGGCCAGGTAGGCCATGGCTGGAGGAGGGAGGCGAGAGCCTGGTAGGAGGAGCAGGCATGCCAACACTAGCACTTCTAGGCGGTGGTTGAACGGGAGGATGAAGCTGGCTAGCCTGGGGAAGCTGCTGCATGCTTGCCCTTTTTCGAGGCTTCACCACATTGGTAACAAGATCAGTAGGTAAGTCATACGGCGAGTGGTATCCTCCTTTTGACTTGTCGGCGAAGCTTTGTGCCTTGGACATGTCGGAGCGTGCCGGAGGAGGCTGGCCGTATTGAGGGGCTGAGCTAAACAGAGTAGTACCAGGCGCTGGAGAGTTAAACGTAGAAGTCGGGTGAACAGGCGCTCCAGGCGCTTGAATATTTGGGGCATACGGAGAGGCTGCTGGTGCCTGCGGCATGTAAGGATTGGATCCCGAAGGTTGGCGTGATGCGGGAGCTGCTACAGGCACAGGTGCTGGGGCTGCGGCTGGCTCATCATCATCCAAGAAGCCCTCGTCATCGCTTCCAAAGAACGCAGCTGGATCAACTTGTTTCTCCTCCCCAGCGTTATCTTCAAGGAGAAAATCGTCGTCTTCATCATCCGCAAAGGCCTGTTCCCATTTAGACGCTAGGTCTTCTTTGTTGGCGGGAGCTGATTCTGAAGCAACAGCTGTCGGCTCGGTTTGGGCTGCATCCTCCTCCTCCTCCTCCTCCTCCTCCTCCTCCTCCTCCTCTTCATCGTCTTCTTCGGGAGTCTCTTCGAGCGTGGGCTGCTGAGAAACCGTACCCGTATTCATCGATTCCAAAACTTGCATTGTCGACTTTCGCTCCAATGGCGGGGCAGGATTCTCATCAGCTGCAGCTTCAGAATCCTGAATCTGGTTGAAGAAGTCGGCAC
>JAJJWM010000470.1:0-22665 GCA_021655865.1 Fusarium guadeloupense
CTCACACACTTCGACCTCCTCCCCCTCCAGATGGACCCTCAATCCAAGGCCATCACATCACAGAACCCCTCGCGCTCTCTCAACGCCGAACTCGAAGCCCTCAACACCCTGCCCCGTTCCCTCCTCAACCTCGAGACCCCCTCTGGCGCACCCCCGCCCCCTGTCCCCGTCAACCCCAAGCGCACCGCCAACGTGACCAAGCTGCGCGACTCGGGCAACAGCGAGTACCGCAAGGGCAAGTACGCCGAGGCCATCAAGTTCTACACCCTCGGCGTGCAGATGGCCATGACAAGGCCCATGTGGGAGCCTGCGGCGCTGGTGCGCGAGGAGGTCAGCGGCCTGCTGGCCAACAGGGCGCAGGCGCATATGGCGATGCAGAACTGGGCTGAGGGCGCCGTCGATGCACATGCGAGCGTCGAGGCGCGCTGGGTGGGAAATGCAAAGGCTTGGTGGAGGAGGGGAAGGTGTCTGGCTGAGATGGGAAGGTTGGAGGAGGCGAGGGATTGGTTGAGGAGGGGACTTGAGGTTGAGGGTGAGGAGGGGGAGTTGGTGCAGCTGCTTAAGGATGTGGAGGAGAAGATTGAGAGGCAGGAGGCTTGATTTAATGCGCTTGAGTTGAATGGTCTAAGGTTGTCGTTTGTGATTGAAGGCTGAGACGCTGTCGGGAGATTCACCCGAGACATGAGAGTTACCGGGAGGTTGTTAGGTCTCAGCCGGGAATGCCACATCAACTGGTTTTATGGAATGTTTTATACACTGGGTTTGTTCGGCAGTGGTTGTTGCCTGGAGTTTTGTTATTATGAATGCATTTGTTTGACGGTCTCTGCTCTCTTCAGTGCTGAAATATCAAGCTTCAAGACTATACTCTCAATGATCGCCTGCTTGATGGAATCCACGGTTATGACGCAACTGATATGGTGCCAACGTCTCATCAGTATTGGGTTACTATAATTTCATCTGCAAAAACATGGCATCCTCCTAATGCATCCGCGGGGGTAATGATTTAAATCGTACACTCCTGAATTCTCGTGCCTGCGCCTGGACATGTAGAAAAACACAACATATCTCCCTATACGTGGGTGACCCGTCATAATTGGTTTCCCTTACAGCTCAGGAACCATTCCAAACGACGTCCAATGACCCATTCCATTCCCATTCCATTCCTGCGTTATCCTTGCCACTTTATTTCCATCCGACATACCATTAGAATACCGAAAAATGAGAGCAAAAAACAAAAAAAAAACAAAAAAAAACCGAAATGTAAAAAAAAGAAGAAGAGCCAAGAGCTGGTCGTTGGTCCGTGTCCAGATATTTTTCGCATGCGTTTGTATTCGTCGAGAGATCCGTGTGGTGGGTTTGCGCGTGAGTAGTAAAGTACCTAGATTAGGTAGGGAAATAGCTGAGGCTGAAATGGTTCCATCTAATTTCCCCCTGTTGGCCTGGTCGTATTCAAAGCGGAGAGGTTCCATCCCACGTTTGTTGGCTTTGCGAAACGCCCAAAAAAGAAGGGGAAGAAAAGGCGCTGTTGATTTCGGAGAGGAATCAAAACAGAAAACAAGACGTGTTTGTATCGGTAGTAAAAAGAGATTCTTCTCGTTTGCGGGGGGGTATCTTATTCGCAAGACATTGTTTTGCTGGTCGAGGTTTGTTTTGTTGCTTTCAGAAACGGGCGACGACGTCTACTCCTTTTCGTTGAGCTTCTCGTTGATGATGCTCTGGCCGCGAGGTCGCATGACGGCGTCCTGGCCGCTCATTCTCCGATCGAGGGCGCGCTCGAGCTTTGCGCCGAGGGCAAGCTTGCTCATGGTGTCCGTCTTTTCGTCGGTGAGGGTGACGCGCTGCGAGGCGAGGGCCTTGTTCTCCATGCGGTCGAGGCCAGTGGCGATGTCGCGGATCTCGGCGTGGGCAGAGTCGGTGGTTCCGACGGTAGGGGTCAGCGAGGGAGCCATACTGTAGGTACTGAAGCGGACAGAGTTGCGGTTCTTGGAGGAGTCAGTTTGTGGTTGGTCTTTGGACTGCGGCTTCTGGCGGTTGGGCTGGGAGTGGGCGTGAGAGGAGATCCACGGCTTGGCCATGGTGAGAGGTAGAGGAGGTTTGAAGTAGGTATAGGAGAGGCTGAGATGACAGGAGAGGATGGGACAGGGGATTGTATCAAGGTGGTATAATGATGAGCGCGTAAGAACAAAGAAGGATGAGGATCAAGGTTGTTTGGGCTGAAGCAGGCGGTCGGAAGAGAAGAGAGAGATGGAGTCAGATAGAGAGTCAGATATCTCTCCGTCGTCTTGGGTCATTCATCATCTCTCTTCAAGCCAAAGTGGGCAGAGCAAACTAGAGGCGGGACTAGATGGGACAAGGTTGAACAGGGGTGACAAAGAATCACGAAACAAGAGACGATCCGAGCGGGCATAACATACCGAAGGGGCCATGATGGGCCGGGCAGAGTCCAAAGAAGCAGGCATGATGATGAAAGATGCGACGCTGAGAGAGAGAATCGGTGGGTACTACTATAGATTATGCGACGAGGATGAAGGTTTTGAAGAGAGTGAGCGAGAGTGTGAGTGAGTGAGTGTGAGTGTGAGAGATGGAGATTGAGAGAGGGAGCGCGGAGCGTCGCGTGGGTGAAGGAAGAAGTGGAGGCGTATAGTCGACCCAAGACGTAATAGTAGTAGTAAGGTATCCGAAAATAGGTAGCGAGAGACGAGCTATGCAATGTAGCGTGGAGTATGGATAAAATGTAATTTAAACAAACCGTTGTAGTCGTCGCATGAATCGTTTTTCTTCTATTTAATTCCTGGTCGACGCCTTTTTTTTCTTCTCTTAATGGAAAGGGGAAGGAAAACGAAAGAGGACAGACGATGATTATATAAAAAAAAAAAGGGTGATTGATTGACTTTGGAAAAGCAAGTAAAGGGGGGGGGGGAGAGGGGAGATTTGTTGGAGATTAAAAAGAGAAGAGGCACAGACACAGACACAAAGTACAGGCACAAGTACAGGTACGGGTACAGGTACGGGTACGGGGACAGTCTCAGCGGTGTTTGGTTGGCGAGGGGCCGTTTTCTACAGGGGGTGGTACTCGGACGGAATTGGTTTTGAGTGGTAGAGCTACCTAATGTTGATGATATGGTCTAGACTGGACTATTGAGTAAAATAGATTGTGGATTCTGGGTTGGACGTGAAACGGCCGTCACTGTATATTTTCTCTATGACAGCTCTCAGCAACTGATGATAATTATTGGTCGTTTCAAGTAATCCAGGATCAGGTTTCTTGAACAACTCTTTGCCCTGGGCTGTAGGGCACCACTTCTTAGCTAATTGGTCATATTCTGCATGCCCAGGCTCGTGGTCTTTCAAGGTTTAACTCTACTACGACAGGGGAGAGTGTGTTCTCCAGGGGTGTCTACTGTACCTTGCTGTAGTTTTCGAAGGCTGGAATGGAATGTCAAGAACCTAATAACCGACAATGACTGGCAGTCTGATTTCCGCACACAGACTACACAAGACTTATCATGCCGCCACTCGACACTATCATGACGACGGAACAGGCAGCCCGATCGTCATTTCCACATGGTGTGGAAGAGCACATGGCTTTTGGGGGGCATGGACATGTCGATCACACACGTGGGTTTGGGTTTGGGGGACTACTACCGTGACATTACATGCATACGAGCTTATTGGGGGGGTACAACGAGAATTGGCCGGTTCATAGTAGAACATTATGACGAATACACAAGATATATACTCTCAGCCTAGGTATTAAAGTTTGTAGAAGAATAAAAAGAACAGTCTAGGTTTCCATATATGTTATGATCCTTATCATAAAAATGCGTAAGAAATAAGGTAAAGCGGCCAATTTTTGTAACCCTCAGGCCATACCAAGTACAGCATCTTTACCTCGACTCAGGATTCAAAACGTAAGTAAACTATTCCAGATCAATCTGGGTCAGCCTCGACGCTCCAGAGCCCAGACAGAGGGCTCTTGATCGATTGTGGCGTTGGCTTCCACCTGGCTTCTAATTCCAGTTCATGTCGATCAGTCTTTGACAGTCAATGTCTTGGGCCACAGGTGGTTCAACAAATGACCGAGGCAGTAATAGAATTGTAAAGCATGTTTTATTAGATTGAGTCAGAATAGACGGAGTCTACTAAAGCGCCTGGCAACTTTATCGCTTTGTACCTGTCTCTTCACCCAAAGTCAGGTACCATATAGATCACAATCATTCACTCGACGCTTACTTGCTTTTCCCGTATAGATCATCTGTATCAACTCATGTTTCAGCCGAAACCTTGATAATATCTTATCCGAGTTGATATCTAATCACAGAAAACGGCAAATGGCGCTGTCAGTGAAATCGGTAAATGTTATTGCACATGGCAAGACACAAATTCAAGTGCCTCATCATTGGCAGCAATCTTCGCTTGGACACTTCTCGGGCCGCAGAATGGGCTGATATGGATGTACGTGGCTTAACAATAAAAAAGTCTGTTGAAGATTTCCGTGCCGTTGGGATACTGCTTCGAGAAGGCAGGTAGGTAGATGGGTGGATTGATGCCACGGAGAATAATTCCTAATCTATCCGGCCAGTCCGGTGAATGAACGGAAATTCGAGATATTAGGGCTTACGACCAAGTTAGTAAAGCATATCTTAGGCTGATAACTGGCTAGAGTGCTCGAATAGTCTCATCACTTGACACTTATACCTCAAGTTAGGTAGAGACTATTAGATTGATAAGCCAAATGCTTCAAGCGTTGATCGAGGTGAAGGATGACAATCATGTTTGTTACAGAAGCCGCGGCAAATCCGGAGGCACAAACCATGTACATCTTTGTGAAAACCGTACGATTATGACATTTCATGAAAGCTAATGATAGCACACAGCACACAGACTCGGAATGTATTCACTCTACATTATCAACGTACGTGAGACAGAATCACTGAACCTAAGCTCCCTTCAGACCCAACTACCGCTTGCTTTTGTGCCGCTTCTCGCCTGACTTTGACTTGCTCGACGTGTACTCCAAGTCAAGCTTATATCCAGAGCTTCCGGAACTCGACTTTGACGTCGAAGGCGACGGCGTAGAGTCCTCCTCAGACACGGGCAGTGAAAAGGCAGACCCGCGACGATGCGACTTGGTGGCGCTGCTGTACCCAAACTTGCGCGACGCAGAGCCCTTGCGAATCTCTGAAAACGTCATGTCTGGAGAAGCATCTCTCGAGCCTGAAGGGTGTTAGTTCCCAGGTACCCCCTGCACGATGGTATACATACCGTAGCGCACGCACTTGCTGCAGCACCCGTGATCACACGTCGTCTCGACCGTCTCAAGGGAGAAGGACTCCGGGTTCATGGCCAGCCTGCTCAGGGGCATGGTGCACCAACCCTGCGTGTTGGGGCCCTGCTGGCACGCGCAGCACGTCCAGCTGCCGCCCTTGCTCTTGAACTGACAGTTCTGGAGCGGGCAGTCGGACGTCGTGGGCTGGGCTGTCGCGAACGATATGTTGCTGCAGGGGGTTTCGTAGCCTGTCTCGAGGTCGATGAGCGCCGACGGGCAGTAGTGCCAGTTGATGGATGTGTGCGAGCAGGTGTGGTGTCGAGGATGGCCGTGACACATTGTTGCTGAAGATGGAATATGGGTTTTGTATACGAAGTAAAATGGTGTGTTTGAAGGGTCTTGAGCAACTTGGAATGCTTCATCTTGGGCCTATTTATACGTGGACTGACTCTTTGCAGCCGACTAACTAGACAGATCAACCTCGTGCTTCAACCGCAGGCTTAGTTTCCCCCATCAGCGAAGCAATTCTCATATCTAGAGACCAAGCAAATGCACATGTCGACACTGTCCACACAATCCTCATGGTCTCGCTGAGGCGTCTGCAGCACCGCAGCCCACGATCGTGTCATCGGAAGCTGCATCATCGGATGTTGCATCTCTGACCAAGTCCCCGATGCGGCAGATCCTTCTTGTCCAGGGCGGTGCTCAATATCTCGGTTGGTGGACCTCGATCCTCTGTGTAACAAGGCTGAGGGCATTTATAGGACGCCACATGGTGATGGAGATGGGTGAGGCGCGTCGTATATGGATGGGATAACTGCGTGTGGTCGTACAAGATGCCCCACTGGGTTTGAGCCTATAGATCGGGAGATCGGTGGTTTGCGAGATGATGGATCCGGGAGCCTGGTTTTTGGATGTTGGGTCATCTGAGAGCGAGTGAGATATGATAGTACAAAAGTTGTATAAGTGCATCAAGTATTCAGAGCAACTCGATCATGTTGAAACAACAAAAGAACTATGACTGATCAATATGACAGATCTCACATCTTTGTGTAAACCTGGTGACCAAAGCTCCCTCTGCCACCGTGTGTCTGCGTCTCTGGTATCTTGATTTAGACCCCCTGGTCCTCTAATGCAGGCAGACGGGATCTGGTACTACAGTACATGTCAGCCTCGGAAGGACTTGAGAACAAGCCAATAACTGCAGAAGAACGCCCCGAGTTCATTCGGCTGAGGGCGGCCTGAACTGGGATGATGCTTGGAGTTTGAGGAGATATTGTCGAACAAGTAAGGCTGTAACAACAAAAAGTTCCCTTGGGTATTGTATGAACAAAGCAAAGATAATAAGGTATTGTGTGAGATTACATGAATAAAGTAACGATAGTAGCAATACTCTCTAATAACAGACTAAACACAGAGTTTAATGGTCCAAATCATCAAAATTGATCCAAATAACGTCTAAACAGGGTATCATCTCATCCTAATCATCCTCCTCTCCCGTGTATCCTTAGGAAAAGTACTCTCTCGACGGCATACACGACTTGCAGCAAATATGCTCGCACCGATATGTACCGTCCCCATCGCCAATCATGACACAGTTGCACCGCCCGCCGACATTCCACGTCTTGCCGCACCAGCAGCAGTCCCAGGCCTGGTTCTTGGCCTCAAAGGGACAGTCTGGCAGCGGGCACTTGGGGAGCGTGTAGCCGGACGGGGGAGGGTATGGGATGGACTGTTTGGTGGTGTTGGTGCAGGGGCGGCGGTTGTAGAGGCCGATTGTGCAGTATCTTATGTGCGTTGAGACATGCTCGCATGCGAGACGAAAGGTGATTTGTTGGCACATGGTGATGGATGGATTTGGCGTGTAGTGTAGAGACAGCGGAGACAGATGACAACGGCTGTCGAAATATAGCTACTGACATGTCGATTCATATAAATTGATCACAAAGATTGAAGATATCTGAGATTTATGTATCCTCCAATGTCCCCCCGCTGCCACAGCAAAAAAGTCATCAACGTAACTCGAACCGCGAAAGAACCCGAGGGCGGACATGGCTGTCAACTGTTGAAAGGAAGCTTGGATGTCGGGAGTAGGAGTTACGAGCGCGGAGATATTGGAAGTTTCGTAGTGTATAGCTGACGAAGACAATTCCACCGTCACGATAGTTTTGTGACCGATCAAGGATATCGTGAAAAGGATGAAACATACCTTGGCTTCGTGGTTGAACAAGACTGGGTTGATCTGTGCTAGAATGTACTCAATGTCCAAGTATACTCTAATCTTAGATACAAATATAGAAGAAGAATAAATATAATGACCCTATATTTTACTATGTGTAAAAATCTCGATGTTAATTTATTGTAAGTATTGTAAATTGAGTAACAGATAGAAGACGAACCCGGGCTTGGGCCGATTAGAGGTTGATGGAACCTACCATACTGTGAAACCTATTTGTAGATTACTTATAATCCTGTCTAGCGTGTTACCTTTTGATTTTGATCATTCCTTCAGCCTTTGTCGATGGGATGACCCGCGAGTGCCAAGAATGGAAACATTAGGTTCAAATCTGGATGATAATGAGCGTGGAAGCAATAGTTGACAGCTATGACCATGGACTCACCAGAGATCATTATGCGCCGTGATGAGGAACCGACATTTTCACATTGTGGTGGCTCATACATCGAGACGCAATGTGATGTGATGCGATATATGCTTCCACAGCGTCGGACTATAATCGAGCTGAGACATCAGCTGCAACTGAAATCTCATCAACACCCCCCGATATTCTTCGGACACGATAGACAGGACAAATCTTGACAGGCCGTCTTATTTGTCTTTCAAGTCCTGTCCCCCATGCAATTCTCGCAAATCTGGTGATGGCAATATACATCCGGTGTCGCAGGGCTAAAGTTGAGGCAGTAGTAGCTCGAGTTTCCCCCCCTGCCGCACACGCAACACACCCACCACCCGTTCAGGTCGGCAAGCCGGCACGCTCCGGAGCGGCACCGGGGGTCCACAAGGCATTGGCTCATGGAACACGGGTCGCTGAGGTCGCCGCCGGGTGAGCTGTTGGAGACACTGGCGCAGGGGGCGAGAGGTTGGCTGGTGACTGGGTCGTAGATGGCGGCAGCGCAGAAGCTGTAGTGGTAGAGGTAGCTTCCGGGTCGATGACATGGGGGGATGTGGTGGTAGTGGATGTAATGGGCGATGCACATGATTTGTCGTACAGAGCTATCTGCGTGTCTCGGGAAGGCTGATACGATCGTGAGGAGCGGGATCTGAACTGGACTGTGCGCGATCGGGAGCAGAGAGGGTGGCCGATGTGTGCATTCGGAGGTGAGGGATGGTTCCTTGCGTCGATGAGGATAAAGGGTTCTAAGTGGCGTGACTTGTCCAAGTGGGAAGTAGGTTTATGTGTTGTATATAGAAAACCTGACGAGATGGGCCCAGACTGAGTGTAGGTAGGAGAAGAGGACTGGTCATAGACCCAATGGGGCAGCGGACTGGACAATGTGGCATTATATATGCTCGACGGATCGATGGACCCGATGGCATGGCATGATCAGATAAGTGAAGAAGGAGAGAACAGTCCTTGAGGTTTCCAGGGTCTCTGGTGTTGGGAAAGGCTTGAACAAGTATCGCTCTTGAAGGTATGTGGGAACTGTGGAGCGTTGAATCACTTGATGTCCAGCGATAACCGATCATGCCGAGAAATATGAGTCCCACGGTAAGAGACGAGAGGCTGCCTTTATGACTTTTTGGCCAGTGTACCACAAACACAGTCGTCGAGCTGATGCAGCGCCCCGACAACCACGTATAGAAGCGAGGAAAATAAGAGGGTATTTCATAGGGCTGAATAAACCATTCCAAAGGGAGCACTAGCCAAGATTAAACTCTGTTGCGTATCTCTGGAACCAGGTCCGTGGGCTTCTGAGTGGCGCGCCAGAATGATGGTGCGACGATGAACCAAGAGACTGGTTCTGATATGGATGTACGGCCGATTTGAACCATTCTGATGGTCTGGGGAGAGGGGAATACGAGACTGCTTCGGGAATGCTTAACCGTAACGAGGAAATGATCAACTGGTGAGGATACCCGACGTTGAGAGAGATGGTTGTGTTTTGATGCCCAAGACTGGAGTGACTCTGCTCGGGGACCACGGCATGGTTTGTCAAGGGATAGACTCGTGGGTTTCTCGTGGTAGGTTGGTGTAATGTAATAGACCTGATTAAGAGATAGTATGCCATTCGTGAGCTCTTGTGTAGAGTTTTTGAGGAAACCTTGATTCAGAGGAGCTAGCTGGACGTTGTCCACTGATCACAATGATGTAACTTGTTTCTTATATGACATGCCGCGGAAAAGCAACAACAGAGGGAGGTTGCGAGCTCACCGAGGCAGCCATCATGGCACACATGTCTATATTTAGGTCTCACCGAACACATGGTATTCTCGTGGTGATGCTACCCAGTGTTGCACGTTGCGTCGAACTGGTGCGTAGGACCCTAAGTGGTAAACCCGGCCAAGTATTGAATGGTCGATTGTGGGACTACGAGGAGAACATGTGGGCGTCGTTGAGGAGCTTTCAAGTCCTGCCGGGTCAATAGAGACATGCAGTACGCAATGTTATGGGGACCGACGAGACGCTGAGAGATTATCAGTAGCCTCTAACATCAGCATTGATCAGTCATAAAAGAAAAGCGACTATTCCTTATGTTGTCTCCAAGACCCTAATTAAATTACAAATTCATGAGCTTTGTAGCCATTAATTCTTCCCTCATCCTAAACTTATAACTCCTTAGAAGATTCTTTAGGAAGACGTTGTAAAACTATAGACTACTTAAAACTACTCTACCTAGGCAGGTATACCGTCCCCTCCTGCTTCCTCCTGTGAGAGATACAAACAGTAAGGTAGGAGCCATCTTGTGACTTTCCAATGTCGCCTACCTACTTCATCATTCATCACGATAAGAGAATGCGCTGTCTACCTTCCAACTACAACACCGCATGCAGCAGCAACAAGCATGGCCTAGAGCAACGAGCCGAACAACAGCTCCTACGAAGTCAAGCAGCAGACAAAGGTAGACGAAAAAAAAAAAAAAAAAAAAAGCCCCCACGGCTACAAGCATCAAAGCCGGCGATTAAAACAAGAGATACAGGTACCTAGATCGATAAAATGGACGCACTTCCGTCAGCCTCGTATTGTGTTACTATTATTAAAGGCATTATTGAAGCTGGGTTTGTCTGGTTTAACAAAGGAGAGAAAAATAGGTTTCTTAAGATACTTTAATAAAGCCTTGTGCTAATATAACATAGGGCCACCTGATCTTGAGTCCCTCCGGGAAATACTGCAAGTCTGCAAGCTAATATAGCTACTTATTTGTGGCAATCGATCCACGGCGAAGTCGACGAATGAACTCAATGCAAAGCTTGCTGAAACCAACGAGACAACCGCTGAGCTTAAAGACCTTGAGCTTGAACAAAAGCTCGCTGATCTTGACGGTCGGATTGACGAGATCAAGAAGTCAGTACTGCGTGGTCTTAGATTAGGTCTAAAGTTTACAAGAGAACAGAATAAATCTCCAAAACTTTACAATAATTATCATACTTTTCTTGAGTTCTTACAATTCTTTCCTAAGTTCTTATAAGTACAGTAAGGAATAAGGGCAGCTAATCCTTGTTCAACCTCAGGGACAGTTCAACACAGTTCAAAGGACCTCGGAGCACTCTCGTCTTAATACTGAACATTTCTAATTTAAGCAGCAAAGGAAGAAGAGAAAAGAGATTCATTCACTAGGATTGATAGCTTTATAAATTTCTCATCACCCTGTAGCTAACTCTCCCCTCAACCCATCACAGCATCTCATGCAACACCACACTACTACCCATCCTACAGCCCCGGCATCTTCACCATCAAGCAGCTCACAAAGGCCATCCCCGAGGTCAAAGACACAGCCGACCTCCTAGGACAGCAGGTATGCAACGTGAGCAGCCCGGACATGAACTCCGAGATTCTCATCCACATGTCTCAGCGCATTCAGAAGGATCTTGACGATTCTAGTATCTCGGACGTGGTGGTCACTCATGGGAGCGACACCATCGAAGAGACGGCCTTCTTCCTCGACTTGACCATCAGCTCCGACAAGCCTGTTGTTCTCGTAGGCTCGACGTCCCGTAGTTCTGGACCGCTGGATATCCTCGAGGCTATCCGTCTGGCGAGCTGTGAGGACACTGTAGGTCGTGGTGTCATGGTCGTGCTCAACGATTGCATCTGCCGGCGCGCTTCATGGCAAAAACAGATGCCAAAAAGGCCGACATCTTTCGCGTGGGCGACAAAGAAATGCTAGGTATGTTTGAAAACTCGATGCCTGTATTTCTCGAAGCTGCTCAGCAAACCAGGGACAAGCAGCACTTTGACATTCGGAACCTAGATCCTGAAAAGGGTCTGCCCAAGGTTAACATCCTTTATGAACATCTAGAGGCGGACATTCATCTCTTCATAGCGTCGCTCCAGTCTGGAGCTAAGGGGACCGTCTTGGCTGGCATGGGCGCTGGGAGCTGGACTAAGGGCGGCGGAGAGGTGGTTGAGGCTATGAAACACCAGGGGAATGTACCTGTTGTTGCCAGCTATCGAAACTCGTATGGCTTAAGTGACAGTCTCCACGGGTTGGGCTCTTGGGCTATTGGGGGTGGCTATCTCAACACTCTCAAGCGTCACATCCAGCTCCAGCTTTGTCTGGCCACGGAACTTCATGCCGAGACTACTCGAAAGGTCTTTGAGCAGTGAAGGGAAGCCTCTGTTTGGAGTTTGGGTTGGAGTTTGGGTTAGAGAGAAGTAGCATTGAGGCCTTAGGTTCATCTGTAAGCGTATAGGTCCGGCACCGCGCACTATCACAATAGACGGGATTTTCTTTATACAAGGTATGTGAGTGGCTACTTAGGATGAAGAGGCATCGCGTGAGCATAGATGGTAGAAGAATGTGATAAGCATGGCTGCTATTCTGACGAGTGCCATCAACAATAAGCCAACATACACATGAACATTGCTGACACAATGACCTCTAATACAGCCAGGCCAGAGAAACGAACTCATTGTATTTAAACATGAAAATCCCCTTTGACTGATAGACATGGGGGACTATCCAGTTTGTCCAGCATTTCCAGTTTCTTTTAGTCCCCATATACCCAGCGCACGATTTATCCCGTTTGGTCAGACTAATCTAATCACCAAGATCAGCTTCACCTTATACATACCCAGCAACACACCCAACTCACGTTTGCTAGTGCTGATACCCAATCCAAACATCCTCATGCCCCGCTGACGTGGGATGGATGGTCAGAGTGCCAAGGTCAGTGCCATATATTAAGAGGCTATCGCCACTATCAATGGCCATGCTAAAGACTAATCACTCCCCGACACAATGACCTTTCAGCACTTTAGCAACTTCCCACAAGAGCTTCAAATCAAGATATGGAAAGAATACACACGTCCCGGGCCGGCCATGCACATCTTTGATGTCTGCTATCCCTCGTGGAAAGGTGACGCGCGTACAGAGAAGGCGTTTCAGGCGCAAAGGATGGATAAAGCCGGTGAAGAGAAACTCGACAAGTACAAAAAGACGGTGTTTCTTGATCGTCTCGATTCAGTCAGCAGAAGCTCAGTGTTTGACCCAAGCATGTATCATGCTACAGCGTCAGCCCGTTTGATCAATCACATCGCGCACCAAATCATCAGAGAGACAGGAGCAAGATACGATATGAACGAGATCCAACTTCCTGGGCGCGCTCAAAAGATTCCTATTCCTTCGTCTGATGTGCTCATGCTGCGCTTTCGCGAGCACCCGAGCGAGTACAGCACCATAGCCGCCGAGGCGATGCTCTGTCCGCCGTCCATCAAGGAAGTCCTCGAGAATCAGTGGTCTAATGAGATGGCGTCGGCGCTGCGGCGCGCGAAGAGGGTGGCTATCGACGTGAGCGAGACGTGGGCGACCGGAATATATGGCGAGTTGGGTCTTGAAGAGATTGCGTTCTTTGCTTGTACTATCCACAAGGGGCTTGAGGTGCTGTATCTGGTGGATGAGTGTGCTGGGAGATGTAGGCAGTGTAGGAGAAGGGGTGTCAAGATGGATAGACTTCAGACGAGGGATGAGCTTTGGAGAGGTCTACGTACGAGAAACACTGACGACCAGGAGAGACAGAGGGATGTTGTGAGTGCAGTCTCTAGACGCTATGTCGAGGCGCGTAACCTTTCAGCGTTGGGTTGGGAGGAAGAGCATCCGTCATACATCTTTGCGTGCTTGATCGACGCTGCCATCAAGAGTCAACAAGTGGAAGAGGATAGAGGCAAATTCCAGGGCGTCCGAGTGTTGGTGGTAGAGGATGAGACATAATCACGGAGGAGAGATATTGGAACTGGACACATGATTTGTGCTGCTAAAGAAACCGCCCGCTCGACTTTTGCCGGGATATACCATAAACGCCATACATGATCTACTACTAATATGCAATTAAAATCTGTCTTGTTAGCTGTGGTCTTTCGAAGTTGGTTGAGTAACTTACCTTATCTCATATGATCCTGCTCTCGTCATGTACCGCACCCACTTGACGCTCGAATAATTACTCTTCTCAAACACCTTGAGATAACGCACCAACAGCCCCGAGCTTGTAAACATGAGCAAACTAAAGTTCATGCTCAGAGGCGGCCGACTCCAGGCGCGCTGGTTGGTCATGCTTGTCAGACTGGCCTCGGCGCTGAGGACGTACTCGCTCTGGCCCGTGAAGCGCCCAATCTTCCAGACGATGCAGTTCTCGCTGGGCTCATACTTGGCCTTGCCCTGGGTGCAGCGCTCTGTGATCTTTGCCGTGTTGAGAGGCGTCGGGATCTTGACTACCACGTTTGTCGCAAATAGCTTGGAACCGAAATTGGCCTTGACGCCGATGCTGTACTCGACTTTTGTCCGACCGACCTCGTTGACGATGGCGTGGACCTTGAAGGGGAGGTTGACGTTCTCGGTGGCACGGTACCGCATAAGCTCGAACTCGCCGTCGGGGGGAACAAAGCTGATGATGCGATCGGCGTCGAATTTGCCGAGCTTGACGCACTGGTGGAACTGGCAGTCCTCGAGGGTGACACTGCCTGCGGCGGCCTTTGTAGCCTTTGTACCCATCTTATTTCCGCTCGGGAGGCTGAGGAGGCCGTCGTTGTCGAGAAGCAAACGATCGTTAAGGCCGAACTTGCACTCGGGAGTGCCGGAGAGATATGCGCGCATGATGATCTGACCCGTCACGTCGGCGCGCAGGACAGCGCCCGTGGCGGACATGAGCAGATTGACATCCTCGATCACGTCGACGAAAGCTTCGTTCTTACGGTATTTTACGTCTGCCTTGCGCCAGGAGAGGGCTCCGGTGGCCTGCATCGTGATCTTGGACGTGTCTTCGCGGCGGGACTCGGACTTTACGCCTTCGGTGGTGATGTACATCTTGAGCGTGTCTGTTTCTGTGTTTTGGGGATAGCCAAAGTCGATGATCTCTGGAGAGAGTTAGTTGGGCTGCATAGATTCTGAATAAAGGGACATACCGTCGAGCAACTCGTATACTAGGACAAAGTTATTCTTGACGGCCTCCTCGTCAAACTTGCCAAAGTAGCCCTTTCCGAGCTGAATCAGCCGGTAAAGAAACTCAAAAACGAGAGCGGCATTGGCATTGCTCTTTGTAATAGCGACAAGGTAGATGTTTTCGTGCTTGACATGGCTGAAGGTGGTGCTTCCGAGGGTGAGGATGGGTGATCGGACCTGGGCGTTGGAAATGACCTGGATACGGAAGACGTCTGCGAGACGAGGACGACAGTCGTTGCGGAAGGCGCGGAAGATGAGATTCTCGCCCTTTTGGTTGAAGACGAGGACGCCGGACAACATGATGGCGACTAAGGTTGTATCGGCGGTTGATGAAAAGCTAATCGTTGTCTACACCAGAAAGTCAAATAGGAGGTGCTTCGATAGTGATAGTGGGGGATTCTGCCGACGAGCTTAAAGGCGGTGAGTGAGTCGCGCTGTAGATTGCGCCAACAAAATTACTCCTATTTATGATATAGTTTATACAAAAAGTTATTAAAGTACAATGAATTTGTAAGAGTAGATATGATATATTTAAGTTTTTATCATACTCCGGTGCTGTCATGCTGTGCTCTAACTACCTAAGCTCTGGTGGACAGTCTCTGTACACCCGCACATCTTGCGCTGTCTCCCCTCAATGAGAGCAGCTCATTTGAAAGCATTTGCCTCGACAACAGCAATAAGTTCATACTCTATAGTTATTTGTGATTTTGTATTTACTCTAAGTCATATGAATAAGTTTCTGTTTTTTCTTTCTGAATAGTTGTTGCACGTTGAGCGTGCCTGTAGCTGATAGTTCCTTGGCGCTATTCCGCGTCATCTACTGCGCCGCCAACACCAATCTCATCTCAACTCCCTCATACACCATAATCCTTATGTCTAATTTTCTCGCACCTCGCTTCAACTCTACAAGCTCCCATGGAATCATCTACAGATTTCCCACAATCATTTGTACGACCGTGGAAGGAACTCCTTCAATCGCGTCGCGACGAACAACAAGATGATTTTCCCAGTTACTACGTAAACAACATCGACTCCCTCATCACAACCAGCTCACCTAAGTCCTTATACGTGGGGACAGGCCTTTCAATCTACACGCGCGCTCTTCTTCCAGCTATATTAAGCGCTAAATACTCTGTCCAGCTCATCACCTGCTACTGGGCTGCCTCTCCCTCCTTGGACGCCATCCGCGACACCCTTGATCAGCTTGCGACTGCGCGTCTAGAGGCCAACATCAAGACTCGTCTGCGGATCACGATTGGGTTTTCGTCATTTGGGCTATTTCAGAAGCTGTTTCATACTGCCTCTAGAGATGGCTATGTTTACGATCCGTCCAAATGGCCCAAGCTAGGTCTTCCTGACCAGCACAAGCTGCATAATGCTGGCATCGATCTCACTGTTAAGAGCCTCTTTTTCACACCATTGAGCGTAATGCACCCCAAATTTGTTATTGTGGATGGAAAAAGAGCTTGGGTTCCAAGCTGTAATGTCAGCTGGGAGAGATGGTTTGAGGGTTGTGTTGAGGTTGAGGGTGCTATCGTGGACCGACTCTTGGCCTTTTACGAGCGAGTTTGGGGTCACGATAACGAAATTCAACAGATACCTGACTCTCCAGATGATATACGGATTGATCGACGTGAACCACCTTCATCATCAGTTGGTGAATTATCAGCAACACAATCCATTAACTTCACAGCCAACGGCCCTGTCCCGACCATCTTTCTCCCATCGCCCCATCATCGCAACCCGAGATTCTCCTTCTTTCCCTTCTTGTCGCAGTCAAATCCACCCATGACTCCTCTAAATGCAGCCTTGCTCACATTATTTGCCAATGCGCAGCGACGAATCACCATTCTCACGCCCAACATTACTTCGTGGCCTGTGGTTGAGAGCCTCCTAGATGCGCTCGCCCGTGGAGTAGACGTCCAGATCCGTACAAGCAAGGGAATGATGCTTATCGAGCAGTTAGTCACTGCTGGTACCACAACATCTTGGTGTTTGCGCAAGTTTATTCAGCGATACAATGTTATGGTTAACCAACCGCGACCGTCAGATCCAGAGGCACAGCCGAGTGCACCTGGCAAGCTAGAGATCTTCTACTACAAACAACTAGACGCAAGAAAAGAGAAAGATGATGAGCCGGTTGTCAGTCATTTCAAGATGACCCTGGTGGATGATGAATACTTAGTGCTGGGCTCAGGAAACATGGACAGAGCAAGTTGGTGGACGAGTCAAGAAATTGGTCTTTTGTTCTACATTCCCGGATTCCAAGGCCAGCACCTATGGAACGATATTCTCGACAAGCGCACAGAGGTTCTTTTCCAGTCAGACCATCCTAAGCGTCTGACTTGATGACAACTATTGCCCCTCAGCCGCCTTGATCTTCTCCCACACACTGACAAAGGCAGACGGGTCATTGGCGCCCGAAAGTCGGAACCGGTCCTGGAAGACAAAGTCAGGCACACCGGAAACGCCGCTGTATCGTGCTTCGTCTGCTAGCTTGTCCACCTCTGGGCCGAACTGGTCGCTGTCGACAATGATCTTTTGGAACTCATTCTCTGGGATTCCCGCCTCGACCGCTACCTTTCTGAGGGTGTCGTAGCTAGTGATGTCGGCCTCGTTCTCAAAGTAAGCAGCGAAAAGACCATCCAGCGCTTTGCCCTCTGCCTCCTCGCCGTGTTTCTTGGCCAGCTGAACCAGTCTATGCGAGTCTCTCGAGTTGCCCGTGTTTCCGCCAAACTTGAACTTGATCCCCCACGTCTCGCCGATGCCTCGGACGTGCTTGAACATCTGCTCAGTGCGCTCCTTGCCGAACCTCTCGTGGAAGAACTTTTGTTTGGGGATGCTTGATGAGGGTCCTTTAGGCCAGTCGGGCTGCAGCTGGAAGGGCTGGTAGCTTATGGCAAAGGTATCCTTGGAGTTGGGATACTTTTGCTCCCAGAGGCGCTGGGCGGCCTGGAGTTGTCGGCGGCCGATGTAGCACCAGGGGCAGACGGTGTCGGAGGTGACTGTGACCTTAAACTTTGTCATCTTAAGACGTGAATTGGTGTGTAAGATATGATTGCTCGATCGAGAACTGGTATGTGAGATTGATGGCGAACGATATACCGAGGAGGAAGCTCTTTGAATTATACACAAGGCTACCTTATTTGCTCATGTACAACTTTGATCACATCAGCAATCGCCGGCTGCTCACATAAGCAATCGGCTTCAACGGATTTGAACCCGTTTTTTCTTCGGGCTTAGTGGGATACCGAGGCCGAGTAGTCCGATGGGTGGATAACGGGATACCAGTGGAATTTCGCATCCCGACTTATAAATGGTTGTGTAACCAAAGTTTTTGATGGAAATGATAAGATGGGATGATACGGCTGAATACCACGAGTAGCACAGATGTACCTCGCCATGTACGCAACTGAGGGTAAGGCCAAATAGGTATTCGATGAATCACAAAGAAATTAAATCGTTATTTTGTGTGTTATGTGCCTTGTTTCTTGATTTACACAGAGGGTCAGCATGGGACAGCAAGATTGTCACGTGTTGGAGACGAGTGCGTCCATGTGAGTATGTGAAACATCTTTACTGGTTTACAAATGTTTATATCCTTGGAACAGATGATCCAGAAGATCCTCGCCATGGTTGCAAAGACTTTTGATCTAATAAAAGTATGTTGCTCTTCAACAGATTGCTTGTTTAAGACTTTCTAGTCAGGAGGGTATTATGAGGTTCTCGTACTTCCTTTGTGATAGTATAGGATGATAAAAAGGAATTGGAAAGAAACCGTTACAGCATTATCCAACACCAGACCATGCTTCAAAATTATTGCTTATTCAAATTATAGGGAATAACTGTTTTCAATCATAGAATTACAAGAAGATACAATGAGAAGTGGAAGATTAGTGACCGCTTCTGCATCCCACTCAACAGTATAATCGACAGCTGAATTCCCTCCTTGAGCTCTGCAACATCCTAAGTCGCGTAGATAGTTCCATCTTTGGGCAATTTCCCAGTAGCCAAGTAACGATCCATAGCCTTACTCGTCTCACCCTTGAGATAGTGACTTGTATGTCCTGGGCCATTCCTGACAATGCTCACTCGACGCGGCAACTGCTCGCGTACCCCCTCTGCCCAGGTTATACTACACTCGGGATCATACACCGACGTTACGAGCAAAACAGCCGGAGCATACTGTATACCATCATCCAGAGGCCCTTGCGGGTTCGTTAAGGGCGCAGGCCAGCCGATGCATGTACTTTCGTAGTAGTACGTCTGCGAAGCACTCCATGTCTTCGGCGTGAATGGCAAAACACTGATGAACTTTTGGCGAAGGTCAATTGCGTTTCGAGACTTGTGGAGCCAGTCTTGACATCCGATTGCGAGATAGTTATACGGAGATCCACTCGGGTCATTATCGAGACGTCCAGTGGGTAGTGTGGTCGACAGAGCTGTTGCGTTGCCTTCGCTTGCTTGGGCAATGGCTTCTCCCAGCTTGATCCAATTGGGACCAAAGTCCAGATCGACAAATGTTAGGAAACTCTGAGCATTGTAGCGGATTTCTTCGCCGGTAACGTTGGATCGACATGTTCCGTTGCAGCCTGGCGCAGGGATGGGCTCGGAGTCTGCGCGGGCGAGGACTTGTTCAAAGACTTGGCTTGAGTTTTTGCCGTGAAGAGCGCAGGTTGTGTTCTTGTCGCACCATTCAAAAAAGACGTTGAGGACTGTCTCGTAGGCGGTACCTTCTGCGAGAACGGTCGATATCTCGGATTGGGAGTGGTCCACGAGGGCATCAAGGGCCATGCGGCCCACAGAGCCGGGAAATAGGGACATGTACTCTGTGCCGAGTAATGTGCCATATGATATGCCGAGATAGTTGAATTTTGAGGCCCCGATGGCTTTGCGAACGACTTCATGGTCTTTTGCTACGTGCACTGAGTCTAGATAGTTGATCACAGGTCCTGTCAGTTTGGTGCAGCTCTCGCCCAAACGACGGCTGTAGTTGAAGAGCGTATCGTAGTCATCTTGATTGTTGACAAATGTTTTCACCCGCTGGCTAAAAATCTTGGGATCGCACTGGACAGGTGTACTGAGACCTACGCCGCGCGGGTCAAGGCCGATGATATCGTACGTGTCTCGGAGTTCAGATGAGAAAGCAACTGGTGGGAAGAAAGGGCCGGCCGCGACGAGAAGTGAGGCAGATGCACCGGGTCCTCCGGGGTTGAAGAATAGGACGCCTTTCTTTTCACCTTTGCCTGTGTGGTTTAGACGGGTGAGAAATAGTTCGACTGTTTCGTCGCCTTTGGCGCTGGTTGAATTGCCTTTTTGGTATGTGAGGGGGACGTTGATGGTTCCACAGTCAACGCTAGGTGGGATAGTGGTAGGGCATTTTCCCCATGTGATTTCATGTGATGATTCGTTGGTTGAGGTTGTATTGGCTGATTGGATCAGGGAGTAGAGAGAAAAGAATAGGAAATGTTTTAGAGTCGCCATGGTCGAGGTTGGGTGTAAGTGGTATCGCTGATAGAAGGGTAAGACTCATAGCGAGCAATAGCAGGGCGGCTTATGGTAATTTATATCCCCCTCAAACGGCTGTCTCACGATCAACTACATCATCGGCAAGTGAGAAAAACGCACCCTCAAAGTTAATTACAGCCTGATGCTTATGCCGTTTGTTCCGAAGTGGTTTCTATGGCAGCTGTCCAGATACGCGGGACGGCAGCGGGTGTTAGTGCTGACCTCAACACCACATACGTCATGAAGATACATTGTGGCATTCTATCTGTTTTTTGGACTCTGGTTGGTAAAATCGTGCATTTGTGACATTTGGTTACTGGTTAATCAGATTGTCTGTTGTTCAGCTCTACAGAGATGAACCGCTTCTTGACACACTTCCTCGAAACGCCTGGCATTATGTATATTTATGTATAGTAGTTTGGGCTAAGTTTCACCAAAGATTCAATACTATGTGAAACAGCATACACGACAACTAGTTAGCTCCACTACAGCTGATAGAATATGCAAGGTTATGCTTGTAGTGTGGACTAGGTCGTAAGTGGGAAAATATAGCTGGAGAAGCATTTCATAATCAATGGGACTACAATGAAAGCCTCGTTGTTGAGAAGGTAGAGAGAAATCACATACTTGGATGTATAGTCAGAACCCTAGAAATGGAATGGATTGACTCCCGTTGCACTTGGTAGGGACCACGCCAGCCAGGGTTAATATATCCAGTAGCAGTACCCAGACTTCTCTGCCCTATACTTAATATTAGAGAAGCCCAGAGGTGTGCTCAAGAAGTGGAAAATGCGGGCATTGTCAGAACCGTTCCCAATCAGACGCCTCGTCAACATCAAAAGTGACCTCAGCGGTTAGATGCATGATGTCGCCCAATGAAGGTTGACCACAAATCTCGACAATACGCCCGCATAAAGAGAGGCTCGCCATGTATTTTATGAAGTATTAGTAATTATTATTTTCAAATACCTATATTATGCCACTCTGCCTCGCTGAATGCAACGTCCGTTGTGCTCTACCAGAAGGCAGCATCAGCCATTTCCAAGACTTCTTACCCCTATACTGCAAGCCCTTGTTTAGTAACTTCAAAGCAATTAAACGATATTCGGAAATTTGTCGCAAGATGCCGTCTGGCAGCTATGGAAATATGATCCAGGCCCAGGGTGAAGACGACAAGGTTGGCATAGGTTACAGAGACTCTCTAGCCTATACCGAAGACATCTAGGATGATGCGCAAGGTAGTGAGTGCTAGCAATAAACTCAATCAAACGGTTTTATAATCATTCAATCGAGCTCGACCAGGAAACGCTGAAGAAGACGTCATGGCTTATAATGACCAGGGCGTCAATGCATGTGGCTTTGTTACGGCCCAGACTGAAGAAGGAAAACGAGTTGCTTGAAAATAAGGGCTGGAGATTGCCAATTAAGGGATTTGTTCATTCTCGTCTTGAGGATTATTTTTTCTATTTAGATTATACTCAACATAGTTCTGCTGAAATTAAGATGCTGAACGGTTAGTGATGTCCATCACTTGTACTTTTCAACACAATGAACTGTGATCTGCATGAGCCGTTTCATGAAACTCGGACAGTTGAGGGTGGAGTTTAATATAATCATATTGAATAGCAGCTACCAAAGATTTAAACACATGCAATTTTTGATTCTTCTAGTCATGCTGCCACGCAGTATCCTCGTCGGTGTTGCATCTCGCTGGTTAATGTCCCATCAGCATAGCTTCACCTGGAGGATCAACCACAGAAGAGATCTAACACAGCAAGACAAAGAATAGAATTCACAGTCCCACTAGAGTCATATCTTACGATCACTCGAGTCATTTTTTACTTGTTCTCAAGTCAAAAAGGAGGAATGTGAGCATCCCTCTTTCTCGCACCTCGAAGAGCAAAAAAAGGTTCGCGAAGCACTGGGCATGCCTACTAGTTCACCCTCATTGAGGGGAATTTATCTTCGAGTTTATTCGTGGGACAAGGACCGCTCCTGCAACTCCCACGCAGAAACACGGGGTTGGAGTCGAACCAACGATCTTGGATACAGGCTGCAGAAAGTAGCCTTGCTTAGGTAGATAAAGACGAATCTACTGGAGCAAGTAGCGTATTTATTATTGTTGTGTAAGTCTTGTACAATGTAGTTGTAAAAACGAGAAAATGCTTTATGTAGAGACCGAACTGAAGGTGTTTGATTTAAGGTTCAATCTCGCTGCAGCAGAAGAAAAAACACAATGATCACCATAACCATTAGACTATGGGAAAGCATGGTGC
>JAJJWM010000471.1:0-65724 GCA_021655865.1 Fusarium guadeloupense
CCCTCCTCCCTCACCCAACCCATCATTTCCTCTCCGTCGAACCACGGGCCATCATGTCTAACCCAGTTCCAGCTCTAGCCTGATCGACAGTGTCCCCTCACTCAGGCGCCAAGATGGGATCAGAGTTCACTTCCCGCAAGCAAACCAAACTTGCGAGATTAGAACTCTGTTCCCCCCCGTAAGCGAGAGGAAAAGACCTCGTGACTCGGGAATGTCGATGTGATGAAAACATGCACTTTTGTCCAAAGTTGCATCTTTACAAGGAATGCTCATAAAGTGATCCGTCCATTTTCTTCTGACATTTCCCTCTGATTCGCGTTCGGATTCCCACGCGAAGTGACTTTTACGTTTGCTTACATGCTGTAGTCAGTTACTATAGACGAAACATGCAAACCTGAGACATTCTTTGTTAATCTCCAGCGGTCAAGGCCAAGAGAACTATCGATTGCTACTGAACGGAGCTTGCTTCCTGATGAAGTGAATATCACGTACATACAGACAGACTATTATTACTGCTGCAGGAAACGGTGCCTATTCCCCTGCTCGTCTCACCAGAGGCATTGTTACAGTTTAAAAGAGCCGGCAGTTTAGTCTGATCAGTCACTTACTTACTATGTGCGACAGGATCAGCACCAACCCCAAAAACTTGCTCACAGCAACCAACTTGATATGCATTCAGTCTGCCTGATGACCCATCATATGCGAAAGTTCCCTCTTTCAGCTGTTTTCACATTCTGTTTCCCTGAATAACTTCTTATCACCACCACCACCACCACCATCACAACCATCACAACCATCACCAACACCAACACCAACAGTAAGATTGGAACATAATCCATCGCCCCAATAATCGTCTCACGCTACCCTCCTCAAGCCCGCCTCACCTTTCCCTCTCCCATTGCCCATGATTCGCTCTCGTCCTTCCCCACCCATCCATTCCAGAGCCCAAAGATCCATGCTCCCAACGCAATGCCGTTCGCCCTAACTAAGATACCCCTGCTCATTGGCCGCCACGTTCTCGCCTTGTTTTTTTCTCTTGCAGCTTCTCTTGCCTTTTCTTTTTTCTTCTCGCTCAAGCGGTTACAACGCCCGCCCCCATGATGCGCAGGGACACGCCCATCCAATCTCATGGTCGAGACGGGACTATCGGGGGCTAAGACTTGATAATCTGCAGCAGTAGCCTATTTGATTTCTCGCTTTGCTGTTCTGGCTCTCGTGCAGTTGGGCGGAAACACCGTAGTGTTATGCCGTAGACTGGGGCTAGTTAGTCCTAGATGAGGAGTTTAGTCTATCACTACACGTTGTTGACAAGACGCTATGGTGAAGCTATCATGATAGCAACGTCTCGAGGTCCCTTGGTATCAGTTCACACGGCACGCACGGCAGTCATCATAGCAGTTCGAACCAAGCATTGAGTGAGGTATCTCAAAATCGTCTTTCATTTATTGGATGATCGGCAGATGCATCTTGTTGTGCTAGGTGCCGTCATCCCTTGGTAAAACGTATGTTGCGCAATGCTTTGTGCGCAATGTGGCTATCGAGCCATGTGCTCTCTGCTCTAATCTTGACAAGTCCATTTGACATTTGCCATGCTTCTTTTCCTCCTCCACCTCTCTCCCATCCGATCCGTCATGATATTTGATAGTAAAAGCAAGAGGTATCTCTGATCCAGACCAAGTAAGCATCTTGATCATTCTTCCGTTTCTATCCAAAGACAGCGCCTTCCATGAGATAAAAAGAGGAGTAAAAAAAACAAATATGTTCGTTTCCGATGCAATCGTCGTATCCCTCCGGTAAGGTCTGGGTATCCGGAATATAAAGGTTCCAATGGCAGACCAGTCATCGTCCGGAAGGAAAAAAAACAAAAGGCGGATCAAACTCCATCTCCAAATCTCTGCAGAAAACAAAGTGCCTCCGTAAATCTCGATGCGCCAAACATCATGCTTTCTACAACTGATATCTTGCCCATCCTCATAATATTCGAAAAGACAAAAAAACTCCTCGCTTTTTGAATTGGTATTTTGTAAAAGTGGAAAAGAAAGGAAAAGGGAAATTTTTAACAAAGAAAATGCGAAACCGAGCATCAAGAAGCGCCAGAGCGGAATACAAGGCCGAAAAGAAGCAATCCCGGACTTTCATTCATTGGGTCGTAAAGTATTTTTGGTAGGCGTATCCTTGCACGGCATTTTTGAGTTGGGGTTCCATTGTAAGTGTGTGTGTGTTCCTTGGTAGTGGGTACGGGCCAAGGGTCGATATTAAAACGTCGAGTAATATCCAAGGTAACAGTAGAAGAATCAAACGGTACGTCCTCGGCTTGGGGCTTGGAGCCTTGGTGGTATCTCATCCAGGTATGTCGTAATAATAGAGGCCGACAAGTTGGAAACCAAGACATGAGTCTAGCTCCAACTCTAATAGCAGCCCTGAAACGTAGGCATAAAGGGGACCTGTTGATGAAAGGGTACATGGTGCTGAAGCATCGGCACCTGTTGAACGTATTTTACCATATCCCAGATGGGGAAGTAGGATTTGGGTTGGCATGGAGCCTGAACGGGGACCTGAGCCTGGGGAGGCAGGGGAACCTGCTGGCAAAGCATGGGTTGAGGGGGAACACCCACTGGTACCTGAGCGGGGACGGGCCCAGAGTACTTCTGTGGCACAAATTCCTGGCTGTGGTAGATGAGTTGATGCTCCTTAGGCTCCTCAGGGTCGAAAGTATGGGGCGCAAGCTCCGAAGGAGTCTGCGGCATCCGGCGTTCCTGGTCAAACTCGTCGTCCAGGTCGTCGATGGTGGAGTCGCTTGAGGTGAGCGATCCCTCATCGTCAGAGGAGGCAGGCGACAAAGGTGAGTCGTACTCGTAGTCGTCAAGAATGGCATCCTCAGAAGAAACGTATTCAGTGATGTGATCGGGTGAGGCCGGTGGTGTCGGTGGTGAGATAGTCGACATAGGCGGCACGGTAAACATAGAGCAGGCCATGATCCTGGTTCGGAGCTCAGAGAGAGTAATCCGCTGCTCAGGGATAGGTTCGAAGATTCGTCCAAGAATGTCGTTCAGTTCATCCGACAGAGGCAGGATTGTCTTCAGGAAGTCCTTGGATCCAGCATAGGCACGGTAAGTAGAGTCCTGGAAGGAGGCTTGTTTCCATGGGTTGCGTCCACAAGTGAGGTTGACGAGAATAACTCCAAGGCTCCAGACATCATTGGGTGCGCATAGGTAGTAAGGCTTCCTTGTAGAGGGGTCCAGGCATTCTGAAGAGAAGGAAAAAGAAAATGTTAGTTGTCTGTCCACGGCAATGTCAAGAGTACAAAGGGGAATAGTTAGACTGAAACAAGGGGGGAAGGAGATATGTACCTGGACTCATGTAAAAGGTGGAACCGCATCCGTAGTCCTCGGATCGATCATTAGAAGTAGCAAGGCCAAAGTCAGCCAGCTTAACAGTGTCTCCGTGGTCTGTCACCAAGATGTTCTCCGGCTTGAGGTCCCGATGGTAGATTCCCAGGTTGTGGCAGTGTTCAACGGCATCCAGGATTTGGAGAAAGATATTCCTTGAGAGTTCATCCTTACCAACATATTGACCACGCTCAGTGATATTCAAGAAGAGATCGCCCTCAGGGCAGTACTCGAGAATAACAAAGATGCAGTCATGTTCATTCACAATCTTGAGCATCTGGACCACGTTGGTGTGTCTTGATGCCTTCCAGTGAAGACGGATCTCGCGTTGTTGGTAGGCAAACTGCCTTGTCTCCAAAGGGGTTCCATCGGGATTGAACTTGCTCAAGCACTTGACAGCGTATTTACCTCCGGTCTTAAGATCGACAGCTAGGTAAACGACGCCATAGGCACCAGTTCCAAGGATATCAGTCAGCTGGAGAGTGCCCTCAAGCACCTGGCCTAGCCTAGCCTCGGGAGCAAGGGGAATGCATCGGGTCTGAAAGTGTCGAGGCGTAGCATATGGCTGTTGAACTGTGCACTTGGGATGGTCGAAGCCGGGAGAGGGCGGAGGGGTTTGGTAACCGAATATGGCATGTTGCTGCATGGTTATCTGGTTGATATCTAACAAAATCCTAGACTGGGTATTGGGTTGAGATCCTAGGGCCGGAGATAATCCAAAACGGCAGACAGAAAAAAGGAAAAAGAGAAGAAAACACAGAAAGTATTTTCCAGCGGCCAGCAAAGGATCCTGATCCAAAGTCCAACGGGTCGTGTTATAAAAGCTCCTGTGGGTTGAGATGAGGGGTTGTAGTTGTAGTTCCCGACGGCCGAATCAACGGGTCGAGATAGGCAAGTCGGTATATTGTCGTCTGTTCACCTTCCAAAGAGTCGCAAGTTGTCGGGTGGATTGTTAGAACCAAGGAGTCGACAAGAGGACCTAAAGGTCACGTCTGCAAGAGAGCAAGACGGTGTGGTTGAAGAAGGTGCCGGAAGGAATGTCGTGAAAGTGGTGATAGAGGTTCCTCAGACTAGATCCATCCAAGTTTCGAGATGGGCACAGGCAGTATATCAGTCTCTCTAGCATAGCGACAGGGCGGACGAGACAGACACACCCAGAGAGATACGTACCGACCGCACGCCTCAGACTTGGGATTGCGTGGAACGCCCACATCAATGGGATCCACTGCTTCATCAGACCCTTGTCCGGTTGGAGAGATTAATGACATGGGGCCATGTCTTGGCCCTCATTGTGCGTTAATGCTGGGCTCCGTCTATTCTTGTCGAGCGAGGCGTGGAGTCAGAGGGGGGCGCCATGCAGAGAGGTCCGCCTGGGATGAGGCGTGTTGGGGCGTTGACTAGCTCATCAGGGATAGCGCCTTGGTGACGCTGAGCAATATACGAAAGGCAAGGATCGTTAGCTTTGTTCTGACACAGTCAAATAAAGTGGTTCGCTGTGTCACTGCCTCCAGGCTAGGCCTCCACGACACAGACATGTCCTTTCAGGTTCCTCCCAGGCCCCCCTTCAGGTTCTCAGCACTAACGCCATCCATCGGCCCACTACTAGGCCACCTGTCCTCGCCCAGTAAGAGGCCTGCTGGGACTGCTGGGACTGCTGGACAAAGACGGTCCTCGACGGTGGCAGATCTCTGGTGTGGATGCGTGTTTGGTACACATTAACTTCTGTTCTTCTGTGTGCTTCCGCTGTGTGCTCTGCTGACACCCCTTCTTGCTCCCAAGTGTGCTGTGCAGCGTGTCCTTTCTGTAACCTGAATGGTTGTCTCCCCTGTCTCTCCACCCGTCGGGCGAATCGTCATAATCAACAGCCCCCGTGATGAATCACAGTTTGGCCCAACGCCTGTTGTCAATCTCCCTCTAGCTCTAGCTTTTGCCTCCGTCTCAAATTTGCTTGTATCGGCCGGTGGATGCGTAGGAAGCCTCGGAACCCGGCGTTGAGTGAGACGTACAACTGTCATGTTTTGTCTTTGATAACCGCACAGAGTTTGAACGGAGCCAGTCCAGCCGTGTTTCCGTACACATGCTTTGCCGGACCACTGCCTCAGGAGAACAACTGGAACGGACAGCAAACCTTGCTGCTGGAATCCTCGACGAACAAAAAAAAACAATCGGCCGTGCTGCAAGCGATTGGCTCGTGGTCAACCATAGGTGGGTGTCTGTGGCGCTTGGCGACGTGTTTGCACAAAGGAATGCATGAAGTCATGAAGACCCTCTGCAGCATACGTGCCTCAGGATATCGAGAGCCAGCCTCCTGCTGCACAAGGTGATGCATCGAGTCGCCCGTGCCGTGGGACTCACCCAGCAAGGGGGCTGAAATGTGAACTGGCACCACTGTTGCAGATGCTGGACTGCGCCGATCCCTCTGTAATGTGCTGCCGCGTCCAGTGAGCATTAACCAAACCAGGACGGGTCGACAGCGTGCATCTCTAGTGAGGCTAGAGCACCTTTTGGCGGCTAGGCGATGCATAAGTTTATGCCAGCTCTTATGTCTTATGCTAGGCTCGAATTGTGTAGGAACCAGTCGATATGATCGGTATTCTTGGTGAGGCATCTGCTAGTGAGCCAACTTTCAAGCATCATCAATATTGCCTGGCTGGCCTTGAGCTTTGATTGGTGCAAGATGAAATGTATTGAATAGTGCTGTATCGAGATATCCTGTCACGCCTGTCACTATTTGACAAGGCTGACATGGGATATTTGCTTTTTTTCGCTGATCAGTGAAGCAACATCATGTTTCACCCATAAGCGACCAAAGTGTAGGTGATTTCCGTGGTTGGTTGTAGGATACGGCAAGATGAGGCTACAGTCAACGGATCAAACAGGCGCTCGTCAAAATGACAACAGGTTGTCCTTGTCTGACTCTGAAGCGAGGCCTGCCATTCATCAGATATCCATCTGGCTGTATCTGCACGTATCCGTTCAACGGCATATCTCAGAAGGCCTCAACCGTGCTGGCAAGTTATCGTAGCACAACCCTCCAGACCCGAACGGCTACTGGACGGACAACGGATGATGCAGACCCCGGATAGCATATTACTTGAAGCAGACGGATGCAGGCTTGAGATGATTCTGATTGGGGTCAGTCACCGGGGGTTCTAAGCCGTACGCAACCATGTCGACTGCATCTGTACACAGTGATGACAGGAATCAGCCACAAGGCATGAGTGCTCGCGGTGAGATGCAGACAGGCGACAGGGTATGGTGGATGTGTGTCTGTGCCCCTGTTTGTAGGACTCAGTTTGTGACTCTGTCAGAGTCAAGCGACCCCTTGAACAGGCCACGACGGGCTAGGCAGGACAGTGAGGCTGACAATGATAACCTGGTTGCAGAGGAGGCGTCCAATGAGAGGTTGTGGAAGACCAAGGGAATGTGTCTGTACCGTTCTCCCTGTTCTCACCCATCCTCTGCCAAGCCTGTTATTATCTCCCGTTGGATGCGTGGGCTTGGACATGAGCCTGATACCGATAATAGATTCGTTAAGGTGCGGACGGGTATCGTACAGTATCTTAACGCACATTGTGGTTGATTCTGCCTTGAACTCTGGATCTCACGGCTGATAGCGGAGTCAATATCTGTTGTTGCTTGTAATGCATGTCTCTATCATTGTGGGATATTTCAAACAGATCTTTGTTCCAGTTGTTGCGTGATATCGACTCCCTTTAACATGTCTTGACTTGACTTGACATGTCTCTTGATGAATGAAGCACCCTTGCTCTGGAGCTACCCTATTCCAGGTCGGAATATCCGTCAAATTACACCCAGAGTCGGTCCCGCGTGAATGCTGTTCAGTGGTCCCCTGGGGACAGCGGGGACGAGACAGGACAGACTGTCTCATAGTCTAGTGCAGTTGTCGGAGTCTCAAGAGGAGCGGTCTGACTTGTTTCCAAGTGCAAGAGTAACCGTGATAACCGATTGACTGTTGCATGTCCACATTGCACGAGGTTTGCATGGGCATGGGTACAGGGCGAGGTCCAAGATCACGGGTGGGTCTAGACCTCTTGGGGACTAGCACCGAGATCTCCAATCATCTCTTGGGCCCTCCTTATTCCCCGTTGTTACCTTTTCACATTTCAACGCCAACAAAGAATATCACGATCCACCTGACAGAGATAGAGAAACGAGAGTGAGGCCGGCCCCTGGATGCCATGCAATCCAATCCCCGCTGGACCCATGCCATCGCATGGGCCCCCCTGGAATCGACCCATCTCTCGCCAGCGAGCACTGATTCCTCTGCTGCCAATGTGGCCCTTGACAGAAAGCCTTTCTGATTAATCTCCAGCCTGGGGGCGTCGATCATACACTATCTACTGTAGCTGAGGCATGGCGCTTGGCTCAAACATTGCTTCAGGACTGTCAGGAGGGGTTGGGTCCATGTTTGCAGCACTTGGCCATGGCTATACCGGCAGCGCTAACAATATTGCTATCGGAGCCCTCTACCAACTAGGTAGGCAGTTCATGCATGGGCTGATGAAGCCTCTGCTCTCGCACTCACTCTCGCTCTGACCGCAACCTGCTCGCCGTGACTTGACCATCAGTTCTCACAGCTGGCTGCACCAGGTGTTTATCCTGGTCCCATACCGTCCACTATTATGCGCAGCCGATCCCTCGAGAGTTGGAACTTGGTGCATCGACAGATTCCTGTTGGCTGCCAAATAAGAGTAGCGAATCGGGATAATCCTTTGACTGTTCCAGGAAACGGCGCAGACGCAAGCTCGAGGGAAAAGGTTAAGCAGGCAGCATATCGATCCAATAGGGACTATCCTCGACACTGCCGTCCATGCACTCACTTAGCCAGCTACGCGCAACATCACATCTTGAGTCATGGTTGTGCGTCTTTTAAGACGTCAGCTAAGTACTGTACGCACAAGACCCCAGCCTCAGTCCTGAATCGGGAGATGCAAAAACAAGACTTGTGAGGGCAAACAATCGGGTACACACCATCAACTTCCGCAGGGACCACTTCCCCGGAACCATGGCTGCGGTTGTTCTCACTGCCACAATATTGAACAAGAGGATGAACTGAGAGTATCAACATGGCACCTGGCTGACAACTATCATGTTTCTAGCCTGATTAAGCGATCCTTGCTTCTCGGCTAGGGACCCCGTAGGGAAAAACAACCCGTAGTCGACAAGCTTGGACACTGTTCTGGTCCGAGAATAGTTTTGCAGATCGATGGCCACGACAGAGATTGGCTCACCGTCTCGTTGTTTCAATTCACATGCAATATCAGAGTCAATCAGCCATTCTCTCAATAGATGTCTGTCTCGTTCCACTTCAACATAGACCATTCATTAAAGCTGTCATGAAGTGCTCAGACCCTCCTCAAACGTCAAACTGCTTCCCTAGGCTAGTTGAGATGGGCTGATGGCTTCCCGTACTAGACTAGTTGAGGCTCCCTTGTTCACTCCGCAGACAGATTCACCGCCAAACTCTGGATATCTGCAAGGGCTCTCTTACGTAGCGGTTGGACGCAAGGGGAGGACAAATGCTACACACATGCATTTGATGGGCCGTCACGGGACAAATGGAGCCACCACACGACGGACGGCACGAGCATGAGGAATCACGGCAAAACGAAACGTTCAAGTTCAAGTGGCAGATGCCGCCCGCTATCAATCTCAGTTTGGCGTCGTCTTTGCCACTTTGCGGCATGTCATGGCGGTGGACGGTGGGCGGCGGCACATGTTTGGTCGAGATTCAACGTTGTCGCCGTGGGCCAAGGAAAGTCTAATTTCCCGTCCGGCCACGCAAGAGTCGAGAACTCCAACGGCGCAGACGGCCACGGCCACGCCTTTGGTGGTGTCCAACTCTCGGGATGACATCCGCGGCGCTTGGAGGGCTCCAGGGCTCTCAACTGGGGATTATTGCGTAGGCCAACATGCATGATTTGCATCAACCACTGGATCAGATGAAGATCGAGCTCGCCCAATTGAGATGGTTGGCGGATATGAAGGACATTGTGGTGTGACGATCAGTCCAAACGTCACTTTGACTCTCGCTTGCTCTTATCGCACGGTTCGATTCGAGCCTCCAGATCTTGATGGCCGTGAAAGGAGAGTCTGTCCCGGTAGGTTCGGTCCTGTCTTGGTCTCTTGGTCCGCCGCCCCGTGCCATGTGGGGATGCCGTCACGGAGCCGACCCGGCCTAGGGACACGGAGCATCACGACGGCTACCCTGTACGTTGACGTTGAATACTCTGAGAATGGTTTGAAGGCTTGCGAGGGGACAATGTACGACAAGGACTGTGTAGCAAGACTGTCACGTCTCACGAGTATGGTCCCAACACGTCAGAAGATTATCAAGAGACTCACACAGGAACCAGTCTACCAGTGCTTTCACAAGACATCATGGTCGGATCATCATCCATTGCACCAGAAGATCTCGGCCATGCCAAATCCACCAGTACGATAACCACGATTGTCTTTTGTCCAAGTCTAGCAAGCCAATGGGGACAGAACTGATAGGACGGGGAGTCTGAGACAAGTCGAAACCGCCAATCCCATCGAGGGCGCACATTAGTCATGGTCAAGTGGCAGACATCACGCAATTATGAACGACTCCAAGACAAAACAACCGGTCCCCTGAGCTTCAGCTTGAGCTTCAACACGAGCGTCAGCGACAGCGACGCCGATCCTGACGACACAGCATCTCCCTTTCCATCACATTCGCCACAACCCGTCATCATGTCTTGCTCTGGCCTGGCCTGCCTCACCGTTTGGACCCAGTTCCTCCCGCCCCCTGTCAAAGGAGCCTTTTTTCCCTCTTTCTTCTTTTTCGATCCTCACCGTCGACTATTACCGTGCCGCGGATCCCACTCTAGAAGCGTGTCTAGTCTAGCCCAACAAGTGAGGCTGATGAGGCCAAAGAGCCCACTTTGATTTCGACTGGGTTGGGGATCCCTGACCGAGCTGTTCTGACACCCGGGGCCTGGGACTGGGCGCAATTTCCAAGTTGCAGCATTGTTACAGATGTGTAAGAGCGTGATGATCACGTCCAAGATACAGAACTGCACATCATCACATAAGCCAAAATTACACTCTGCCGCTTCATGTCCGTGTGCCCAGCACATTCGAGGTGGATCACCAACTATCTATCTAGCAAAGGCAATATCGCCGGCAAGATCGCCCGAAAAGTTATATGCCATGAATTATCATGTGAGCACTGCCTCGAATTAAGGGACCGATCAACCAAAGCCTCGTTCCGCAGGCCATAGACAATCATCGCTTGTGATGCTCGCCCTATCCGAACCAGCCGTACATTTGCAACAAATGTTCGACACCAGCCTCACTGACGTCAATGTCGTCGGGCACAGAGTAATACCCTCAACGTCACTCCCCATGCCCAAACCAACAGCTCTGCCTCCCAACCAAGCGACTGATACAAAGCACGAGCTGCCGTGTCCGTGTCCGTGCCCCAAGCAAACATGTAATCGTGTAACGCCCTACCACAGTCAAAAACAAACCAAGTATCCGTATCCGCCTCACCATCTTGTCGTGATGACCACCACGTTACGCTTCGTCGGTCCTTTCCAACTCTGCGAGAACCCGCTGTCAAGCACCGTGACCCACGATAACATCGCTGAGCACAATTCACAGGCACAATTGACGGCCTGGAATACCAGACTTATTGGCGTAAGCTCTTACCCGTCTGCCTCGTCTGACTTGCATACGCACGTGCGTAGACTCACGTTTGCATCGCCACTCCCTGCCTAGAGCCTCATCTCAGCTAGGGTTCAATACTAGGTGGATTCCTCCGTAGAAGCCGGGCGGTTTGTGGCTCGGAGCGAGAACGAACGCGAGGCCAAGACATATTCTCATAGTCTACGATCTTTCCACGAACAATTCACACAAAGTAATTTCTTTCGAGCTAGACTGTGACAAGACCTTGACATTTGTTTGATTACTCGTCTAAACACAATACTCCAGAACTCCAGCAGCTTCTAGCCTGTTTCTTTCAAATCTAGACCTTCCACTCGGCCAACTGCGAGACAATGAACAGTTGTAAGACACAGCAAAGCATGACATAGAAACGGCGGTGACATGTTTAAAGACACCGACCACATGTTTGATCCAGCCAAATTACCTCCCTTCCCTTTGTCTAGCCAAGTCTATTTTCACCAATTTCGATCCGCGTATTCGTTTTTGTCTCTAGTCAGCGTCATGATTTCATGATCCTGATACAAAGCACCCTTTTCACCGACGTACATGCCCCGCCCGCGAGGTAAAGAAGGGATGGCGCAGCGCATCAGCCGGCTTGATTCTCTTGTCGGGGTTGAGTGTGAGACAGTGCTCGAGAAGATCAATGAAGTGGTTCAGATCCCTCGTCTCCGCATCGTTCATCCCTCCCGACGCGGCCATAAGCCTTGTTCGTAAGTCCCGAGTTGGCTTCACCACAGCCATGGTCCGGGCAGTAGTCTGTAAGCGCAGTTAGTTACTGATCGTAGCCGAATGTTCTGGGCTGGGAAATGAATAGGATCATGACAAGACGGCACGGGCGGGTATCAACAAGGGCTGAGCGCTTGGCCAAACGTAGCCGTTGCATGCAAGGGATATGTAAGTCATCGTGGCTCATGCTGAGAGGAAGCTCAATCTACCGAGACAGGAGGCTAGCCGTGACATGCGAAGGACCATGGTATGCCGTCACCTGATCCCATCCCATCTCATCTTAGCACATCCCTCCCTGGTAGTCTGAGAACCCCGCAAGGGAGTCTTAGATCCAACATGTCCAGCCTCTTGATCTATCGACCGTTGCGTGGGTGGTGTTGGCTCGTGGTGAGACTTCCCCACACATCCCAAGCGCTTTCGTCTGCAAGGGAGCCAGGCGCTTACGCTTGCAGAGCCCCATTTCATGATGGAGCAGCCCTGACCAACACGGCAAAATAGGATAGACGTCGCATGGGTAGAAGATCGCCCGAAGCGTAGCCATGTGGCGCTTCAAAGACAAGTGCAAGGGGATGGACATGGCAAAGCAAAAACAATAACAATAACGTGGAGGGGGTGAAAGAATGTAATCATAACATACCTTACCGAGAACCTTGTCTCGTTCGATACTGACGAACTGACCCTTGTCGTCGAAATGAGCGGCTGACAATTGACCTCGCTTAAACAGCTTCGGTGTCAACCTTCCCCTGATCTCCATGATAGCCTTGAGCATCTGGTTGTTACTATCGCCTGCAAACAGGATCTTGCCTGTGTACATCTCATACAGGGTACAGCCGATGGACCACATGTCGACGGCGTAATCGTAAGGAATGCCCAAGATAATCTCTGGTGCTCGGTAGAATCGACTGACGAGATACGGCGTGATGTCCATATGCACTGATGCCGCATCAGTTTTGTCGATGGCCGTACCTAAATCACAAATCTTGAGCACGTTACGGCTCTCGTTCACCTACTCATGTTAGCACTTGTCTTGTCGATATCGCTGGGGTTTCGTACCAAGATATTGTCGGGCTTGAGATCTGCATGAATGATGCTGCACTTTCGCATATGTGCCAGAGCTACAAAGATCTGGTAGGCGTATGCTCGCGTTGCTCCAAGGTTGATACCCACATTATTACCAAACTTGCGCAGCACTTCTCGCAAGTTCATGCTCAAGTTCTCAAATACCATACACAGATGGCCCTTGTAGTCAAAATGACGCTCGAACTTAATGATGTGTTTGCGGTTCTCAGGGTCAGCTTCGTTGAGCTTCTCCAGGATGGCAATCTCGGTGTATCCGCCCTTTCGAAGGGCGTCGTTGTTTCGCATCATCTTGATAGCGACGAGCTGCTTCGTGGTTATGTCGACAGCGCGGGCAACGCCAGAGAACATACCCCTCCCGAGTGCTGACTGAATTTGATACCGACCGTTCAGAACTTCACCGATGCGAATCTTGTAGTAACCGTCCTTGTCGTCACCTTCAAGAATACCTCCTTTGATAGCCGGAACATCAGGAGCTTTACCGTCACCCTCGATAGGGGCTACCGGCTCCACGGGTTTGGTCGCATACTTTTCCTCATCGAAGTCTTCGGCGAACATATCAAAGTCATCGTCATCCTCGTCGCCGCCAGTTTTCTCAACCGGCTTTTCTTGCACCTCTTCCTGTGGCTGTTCTGTTGCAATAGGATGCTGCTCACCATGAAGTACGACGTGTCCATGTCGAAGTTCATCTCGTCGCTCGTCTTCTTTCATGTCACCGGTAGGATCATAATCAGCTGCAGAAGGACCATCCTCATCATCTACCTGAACCTTTCCATGGGTGTTCATCAGTTGCTTGTCGTCAAGAAGGTTGATACCTCCTGGCGACATTTCACCATGTGATCCTGGCGAGCGAGGCGATGCAATGTCTGTGCCTGTGGTCAGTAAAATCCTTCTACTCGAGGCTGCTGACATACCAGATCGAGGGGTACGAGGGCTTGCAACCTCGGATTGTATTCTCATGGGCGTGTCGGGCACAGTGGATGCGGGAGACGCAGCTTGAGCTTTACTTGCTGCAGCACCTACAGCATGAAGCAAAAGAGGAGTTGCCGAACTGGACTTGGCCAGAATCTCTTCACGTCGCTTGCGGCGTCGCTCGATTTCAGCTTCTTCGTCAACAGGCTCAGGTTCCTCGTAATCAGGCTCTGGCTCTGGCTCCGGTTCCGGTTTGCGTTCGGGTTCTTTTTGAGCGACCGGTTGTCTATTCTCACATTAGTACTGCACTGCAAACCAATGAATGTGAATGAACATACCGCTGAGAAGTCCTGGAGGGGCCATGTCCATTGGTAAGGCCTTGATTAGGTTTAGCATCATGTCCCTGGGCGCGTGAAGCCTCTCCTACAATCGTCCTCTTGGACATAGAACCGCCATCTCGCGAGCTATCATCATACTTGAGTCCTCTTGGCGCATCGTCGCGACGATCGTAATGACCTTCTCTTACGAAGCGATCAAACCTGCCCTTGTCTGGGCGTCGGGATCGATGGGGTGAGCGACTCCTGTTTCGAGGTCGTTTGCTGGAATACCGATCTCGGTCTCCGTCGCGGTAGCTTTCTCGGTCGCGGCTCCGATCGCGGCCACCGTAGCTGTAGTTTGATGCGCGTGATGCAGGTCGATCGAGGTCATCGTAGGGGCCACGAGGCTTGCGAGAGTCGTCGCGTCGAGCGTCCTCGTAGCTGTGACGAAAGCTTCTGGAGTCTTGATCTCGGTGCCGAGAGCTGTAATAATCTCTATCTCTGTCTCTTTCATCGTGTGATCGCTTGTAGCCACGGGGCGAGATACTGTGTCGTGAGTTGTTGCTGTATCTGGAACCCGAGTCGTGGTCCGGAGTCGAAAGTCTACTTTTTTGTCTGTCTTGACGGTCAACACTGCTTCCTCCAGTGTGCTGCAGTGAAGTTGCCTTCAAATCTTCAGCGCCATTCTCGATGATCTCGCCTTCGTCCGAACTCGACGCCATGATGCGACGGTGTTTGTTGGATCCTTCAGGCCTTGAAATAGAGAGACGCAGAAACAGTGTCAGCACAAAGGACTGGGAAGAGCAGAGTGCAATGGGAAAAGAGCCCAACCGGATCAGTAGTGACTCGTGGCTCAATGCCAATAGGGTTGAGGCTGGTGAGGGTGGTAATGAAGCAGATGAGGGTACACTGGAGCGCAGTTCCAGATGGAAACAAGGATGTGAGGAGATGGAGAATTTCCGTGCTGCGAGATCGAAGGTTACGTTATGGACCTGTATCTGTATCTCCAGAGTTTGACGTAACGTCCTGAGTCTTGTTGACTGCCGAAGGTTGGAGGCTACAAAAAGTGGACGAAAAACCCGACTAGTTCCCGGCTTAGCTAAGCCTCGAAAGACCCTTATCCCCTTATCGTTATCTCGTTTATCCCCGCGCTGTAAAGTGGGCTCACCGCTGAGCTGGGCGCCAACGGAAAAGGCCTGGACCAGCACGGCCGAGTAAGCGGGAGGCAACTTTTCTCTACTCGCGACAATCTTTTGTTTCCGCAACCATAACTCAAACTCTTCTTCTTTATACCCCTTAAGTCCCTTTTTTTCTTCTTTTTCTTTCACTTCACATACATAAAAATGGGTGGCACCAACAGAGAAGGTTTGTTAATCTCCTCCATCAGTTATTCCAAAAAAGCGAAAACTAACCTCTCTGATTTATAACAGGCGGCAAGGTCAAGCCCTTGAAGCAGGCCAAGAAGGCCCAGAAGGACCTCGACGACGACGACAAGGCCTTCCTTGAGAAGAAGCGCGCCGGTACGCAAGCTCCGAACTCACGATTGCACAGCTTTCTAACAAAGAATAGACGAGAAGGCGCGCAAGGAGCTGGCCGCCAAGGCCGGAGGCAAGGGTCCTCTCAACACTGGTGGCCAGGGAATCAAGAAGAGTGGAAAGAAATAAACGCTGCTGCTGGGTTTTAGCGACGAAGAGCAAGGCCTAGCTTGCGAGGGTCGTGGAGGTTTTAGATGGCGTGAGCGCACCAGCCCAGCCTGCGTGTTTTGGCGTTTTTAGACATGGCGCCTATTGACAATATGATATATCTGCGCGATGGCTAACGAGAAATGAATTCTATGCTGATCCAATGCTGGCCTGCAGTTTTGTGAATCAAAATCTGGCCGTAATTTATGATTTTAACAGTCCATGTTATAAGGGTATTGTCCAGTAATCCACTGTATTATGGAGAGTAGGAAGATCGCTTGTCCATTTTTATAGAACCTTGCCAACTCTTCTCAAACAACTTCTATCCATTAGCAAGCCCATCATAACTTCAGTCCCCAAATAGAGCCCTCGAATATAGTGGACCTTCTACGGCAATTCTAAAGGCCTTCTTCCATGTATTACTAACCTCGGGAGCACGTTGCGTGTCTTTTCATGTGCTCGTCCCAACAAAACTATCCTGCCCTGGTCAACACAACAGGAAGCGGCTCCATCTTGACCGGACAAGTGGAACTCGAATGATATATAAGTAGAGGGCTCAGACTGAAATATCGAATTTGGTTACTGTTGGCATTTGAATGCAAAATCTCCAATTGTCGTTGAAATTCTCAGAGTCTGGATAACCTTAATCATGGCCGACACTAGCCCTTACAGCATTCGCAATCGCCGGCCTTCAGCAACGGAGAACCTCATCAACGCAGCCAGAAACCTTGAATCAAAAGTTGAACACTCACTTCTCATCCTCTGGGATGACTTACCCGCCTGGCGTCGCGACAACGCTTTCATCCTCTCAGGCTACCGCCAATCTCACGGTTCATACGCTCATTCTTTCCGCTCCCTCTTCTACCTGCACAACGAGTCCGTAAACATTTGGTCACACCTCCTCGGCGCCATTGTATTCCTTGCTAGTGCAGCCTACGTTGACCGAGTAGTCCGGCCGCGGTACTCGAGCGCAAGTGACGCAGATGTCCTTGTCTTTGCGTGCTTCTTCGGGGGCGCTGTGGTGTGTTTGGGTATGAGTGCTACGTTTCATACCTTGTCGAATCATAGCGATACTGTCGCGAAGTGGGGGAACAAGTTGGATTACACGGGAATCGTGGCTTTGATTGTTGGAAGCTATGTTCCTGCGCTGTACTACGGGTTCTTTTGTCTGCCTAACTTGATGACTTTATATCTCTGGGTGGTGAGTAAGCTGTCTATTATACGAAGGATCTCGCTGACTAGGACTAGATTTGTGTTTTGGGCGCTGGCTGTGGGCTTGTTTCATGGGTTGAGCGCTTCCGTACTCCCTCATGGCGCCCATATCGCACAATGATGTTCATCGGCCTCGGCCTCTCTGGTGTCGTTCCTGTGATCCATGGCGCTTTTATCTATGGCTTTCAGGGCCTTGAAGATCGAATGAGTCTCAGCCTAGTCGTACTTCACGGCGCCATGTACATCTTTGGTGCAGTCCTCTATGCGGTACGTTACCCTTTGCCTTTCATTTCTGGTTGCTGACTCCGAACAGGTTCGCTGGCCGGAGAGAAGTGCACCCGGAACGTTTGACATCTGGGGAAGCTCACATCAGATCTTTCACATCTTTGTCATCCTCGCAGCCGGCACTCACTTCTACGGTATGGCCAAGGCATTCGACTACCACCATACCGTCATGGGATCTCAGTGCATCGTGGACTAATGCCTACTCCTCCGTTTCCACCAAGCCGAGATCCAGCACCCTCACTAAACCTGAGCCCATCGCTGCTGCGGCCCAACAGCCGTACTCTTCGTTGGGATTCCACTCGGTCACTGTGATTCTCGTCAACGGCTCGTAAATGATGGCTCGGGTAGGATCCATAATCGCGCCTCCCTCTTCCTCATCATCACCGCCAGCTGTGTTGGTATCCTTCTTCTTCGGTTTCTTTCCTTTTTTAACAGGGGGTTTGTGGGCTGAATGCTTGGTGAGGCTGAGCTCCAAGATGAAGCCTGTTACTATTCTTGAAACTCCTCGCGCCGCCGCAGATGATCCAGCAGGGAAGAGCTTTGCGGGTCGATGCTCGTGGTGGAAAACTCGGATGCGGTCTGTAGGCTCTCGTCTTGTAGTGAAAAGCTCGACCTGAGGGTTGATAGCCCAGAGTGAGCCGTCTAGGGAACCAATGAGGAGGTATGGGTGTGTTCGCCCAACAGCGAGGCAAGATGGAAAGCTCTCGCCAGTAAAGACGCGACGAGCAACGGGAAATTGCGAATGATGCATAAAGCCAACATGGGTGTTGAGCACACCCGCAGACGGATACATGGAGTAGAAGCCTAGAAGGTGATCGCTATATCCAAGGAGGTTGGGTTGTGTTCCGACTGTCAGGTTCTGAACTTCGGTGGACTCGTAGCTTGGACCACGGAGGTCAAGCAACCTGACAGTTCCGCCAACAGGGGTAGAGGCGATGAGATAGGGCATGGCTGGATAGCCTGAGACAATATCGACGACAATGTTGTGGTGGACAGGGTGTCGAGAGAGAAGTCGGCGAGGACGTAGAGACCAGATGGCAATAGAACCATCAGAGTAGCCTACTACTAGCCGGTTGAAGTTGATCCATGTAAGAGCTGTTGCCTTGACATCTTCATCGGGAAAGCCAAATACAGCTATTGGTTCCTGGACCTTTTCTGAAAGATTATTAGAATGCTTCTGATCCTTTATGAGTAAAGACTCACCGTAACCCCCTTCTCCATCATCTCCAGCTTCAGTTACATAGACATTACCGTCATCACAAAGAAGTGCCAAGAACCCACATGCCGGACTCCATTTGACTCTTCGAATCCGTCCGTATCCGAGGCATATCGTCTTTCGCAGGGTTGGTACCTGTGATGACGGTCGCGCAAAGCCATCCTCTTGCCTCTCACCAACAAATTCCCACAGCTGGACAACACCATGCTTCTGAAAGTCGGGTTTCACAGATTCTTGCTCGTAGTCGTAATGTTCTTGGTCAGAGTGTGGAATGACACATAAGGCGAGAAGTTGCGGCGCGTTAGCGCTGTGAAGAGGTGCCCAGTCCATTCCCGTGACGATACCCCCTGCGTCAAACATCCATCCTACCGTTGTGCTGTCATTTTCTGACACGGGAACTCCGGTTTGAGAAAGGGCGTATGCGCCTCCAGGCTCGAACTTGACTTCTTGTTGTGACGCTGGTGGACCAAGTATGACAGGCATCGGTTCTCTCTGAAACTGGTAGTGCTGAGCTTCTTCCAGAGACAGTCGTATCCGCGCGTTAGTATCCGGCAGGCTATCTCTCACACGCTCATACCAATGCTCCGCGCTGTAAGCTTCCCTTTCGAAAAAGTTGGGCGACCAAATGCCTCTGTCTTTTTGTCCCTCTCCGCCTTTGATTTTCGGTGGCAGCACTGTCCAGTCCATCCAGCGATCAAGGGTTCCCTGAACCAGCTTGATGCCGTCCTCATGTCGTCCATACCACGCCTCAACAAGGTGTTTCCCCTTTAGACCACGATCGTATGGTCCCCAGTACGATCTCACAATGCGTCCATCTGCGACGGGTTCAAGGTCGAGATATCCTGTCACGCCTGCGGCGCGTACGTTGAAAGGCCTGATAGGCTTTACTCGTTGACGCGCAAATCTGTCTGGGACGCCATCTGGCTCGCTCACAGGACCTTCAGACTCAGGATCTTCCTGCTCGTCCTGCTCCTGCTCCTGCTCCTGCTCCTGCTCCTGCTCCTGATCTAGGGCGAGCTCTTCCTCTTCAGCGCTCTCTTCAGCGCTCTCTTCAGCGGCAGCAGTCTCGTCAAAGTTTTCATCTTGTTCAGCGTTCTTAGCAGCGCGTTTGAGATTTTCTTCGTCAGAGCTGCCTTCAAAATCGTACTTTTCAACCGTGTACCGCTTGGTGCGATTGGATTTTCGTGTTCTCATGATGAGGTGATGTGAGGTGGTTGGCTTGCATCCATGGTAAAGGTTGAAAGGTTTTGGCGGGGAAATTCGCTGGGTGCACAGTAAAAGCTGAGCCCCACCAGCTGCAAACAAGCAGTATCTCGTCTATAAATCGACTCCAGGGGAAATACGCAAAGCAGATACAGTAATATTAAAGTCAGGATATTTTCTGTAAATATGAGTTCAAGTTACTATTATGCTTCCGAAACCTCTATACATGCTTATGCAAAGTGAATAAAGGTGTATCTAATACTTTTCAAACTCAGTAATATGTTCACAGTAAACTTGTCTCATTCCTCTCTAATCTATCACAATCATTTTGTATGCCGTGGAGAGCCGTGTTATGAAACCAACCAGCTCCTGCTTTTCTGCAGCTGGCCGCAACAAAGGGTCATCGTAAGCGAGTGAAGAGGACGACAGCATAGTCATTGCTTTTTGCGAGACTACAATGCAATGCAACAATCCATATCACCAACTGAGAATTGAGGCCTTGGCATTTCGGCTGGGATATCAGTAGCCGACGTGGAAACTTATAATATCTTTGCATTCCATTCTTCCTTATTATCCTCTAGTTGGTACACGCGACTCATCATGAGCACAACCGACAGTCCCCCTAACAAACGCAAGCGGTAGGACTCGCCATCTGCATCAGGCTCCAGCTCTGACTTAAACTCAGAGATAGAGCAAGAGCAAGAGACCTTGAAAAGACTGCCCCGAATAGCGATGTCATCTTTGTTTTCGATCAAGGTACCAAGAAGATTCAGGTGCATTCATTCATCATGATGCATGCTTCAAGTACCTTCACTGCCATGTTGGGAGGCAACTTCAAAGAAGGCCAAATGGTCAAACAAGCCGCCCAAAATAACCAACCTGTCGAGATTCCTTTGCCTGAAGATGACTTCGATGCCTTCAAAACCCTCTGTACCGTCATTCATTACCAGGGCAAGACGAAGCAGTATACCCCTAGCGTCCAGGAACTCATTCAAATCTTCGAGGTTGCCGACAAGTACGATCCCTTCGATGCCATTTCCCTCTCTTTTGAGACTTGGGTTCGATATCATCTTGGCACAACTCTACCAGAGTCGGATATTTGGACGCTTGACGGTACGCAGTACTACAGACCTTGTCAACCAGGATCTATGCCTCATACAACTGCAACTGGGAGCCGACCACGAGACATAGCACAGTTTGGTCAATGATCTTCCACCATACCCCGTGCCAGATTGGAAAAGAATGAAGAACAGAAGGCGTGACACACCAAGCTGAAGCAAGGTTTCGTGTCTTATATATTATTCCCGAACAGTTTTATCAACTCACAGGCTCTATATGTTGATGACGAAGTAAGTCATATAGGTCATGCGTACCACAACGAGGACATAGGCTAGAGCCTGCGATGCTTTGTCAATGCGACGAATAACTTCGTCGAGGAGCAGAAGGGGCGTCAGCATCCAAGCTGGCGCCTGAAAGTTTAATGTGTCCTTGTCAACTTGTACACTACCAGTACCTATACACAACACCTACAACAATGCGAGATGCTTTAAAGCATCATGAGAGAGGTCCGTCGGATACATACTATTATTGTTATCACCTTGATCGGCGGCAGCAGCAAAAAGGGAGCTCATTCTCGTAGCAGATGTTGTTTGTTGGCTTGGGTGATTGGGAAAGAGAAATATCTTGAGAAATTATGTGTCGAAGGGCATCACAAGTCCCAGAGCTGGAGGCCTGAAAGTGGTTGACAGTTACTGGCAGCTGGCAGTAAATGCACCTTACACCAGGACTACCCAACCTGACTTTTAACAATATATACATATGCATACTGGATCTTATGTTATATTCTATTGATCTTAGATGTCGAAATACTAAATTATCTTTAGGTCTTTAAAACATATGCACCTTTGTCACTAGTTTAGTAATTCCCCTTCTCTTAACCCCAAACACTAAACACAAGCGCCAAAAATAAAGAAACACATAAGATAAATTATATAAAGGAGAGTGCGACCGAGCTTACCCGTCGTGAATTGCCCCTTGTGCGTCGACGAGAGAGTGCTCTCCATACCAGGCCCTTCCCTTACGACTCGGCAAGCAAAATCCCAGTACGATTGATACCATCCAAGTGATGCACCGCATATGGGCAATCATTTTCGGTTTGAGAGCAAGAAATTGTAACATGATCAAAGCAGTAGAGACAGATACCGATACAGCGACTGCGGTGCCTCCATGTCGAGCAAGCCAAGGCGGTTCTGTTCTCTTGGATCACCACTAGATATTGAATCGAGTCAGCCAGGGATCATAAATTAAGCAGAACCGGAGGGCTTTATTACAACAGAGTTGTAGCTCAAGAACTACATGCCCTCTATCGGAGACGAATCTTAGCAGAGACTCGTCAGTAGCCGTAACCAAACGGGCGCTAAGGAGGAGAAATTTGTCAGGTAAGTTCATCCAGTACGCCGTCATCATCAGGTGCCAGCAGTCATGCAATCCGAACGGCGGTTGCAGAGGCCATGGAGTTGCATGTCGGAACCAGTATGCAGCAGCGAACTGGAAGGACTCGATCATCTCGTATTCGACGGTAAAAAGAACGACATGGTAGATCTCTCCTGGATCAAGATCAAGCGTCATGGCGTTGGCTGCATAGAGAATGTCGAAGGCGTTTCGAACTGCTGTTGGGTCGTCCTTGGGAAGACCAAGCTGGTATGTACCATCGTCCTTTTTATTGCCCACCGATTCCAGACGTTCAGTGAGGATGGACGATGTTATGCAGGCGAGATGTCTTGAGAGTTGAATCTTCCTTCGATCCTCACCGACAACAAGAATAAGATCTCCCCCAGGGATTATCTCGTAGGTCTCGTCAGCTGACTCTAGGCAGACGTTAATTCTGAGCTGGTAATTGAACGATGACAGGCTATACCATCAACGTAGACTCCGGTTATGGTTGACTCGGAGCTTTCCCTACTGAACGAAGCCTCATGAGACATGATGCTTTGTCGATGCCAGTGAATGTACACTGCAAGCCAGGCTTTGGTGAATATTGATGCAAAATCAAGAAATTTGATGAGAAATGTGTTATTAAAGGTAACGTCTTTTCTGAATAAGGTGCAGGTGAGCGCCCTGTACAAAACACGCTCCTTTCCTGCATGTCACGTCTATGAGGTAGCCCCGAAATCAACATATCTTTTCGGTATCATTAACACCATGTTTGTTGTTCGGAAGGTTGCAGAAGCAAAGTAAGAGAGGGATGCATTCGCCACCACAAGTGTGCTAATTATCCATCTTGAGAATAACATTTGCAAACTTCAGATAAACTTATCTTATCTTAGGGAAAAGAGGTCTTAGGTTACGCCATAATTGATTGATATTTGCTTAGCTTATGGCAAGTCTATTAACATCTCAGTATGAAGTAGTAATGATAGTCTTCTGGAAGCGACTACAACAAGCAACTGCCCGACTGCACAACAGTACAGAGGAATGCAGCCAAGCAATGTTCAAAATAAACAGGGCTCAATGGGAAGAGCAATAGAAAATGGCCAGTCATAATCTCTGCCCTAAGGCCCTCTAAAGTGATCACACTTTTATGTCGGCCTCATCTAAAGTCCGGTTTATTTTGAACATCGCCTGGCAGCAAGCAAAAAGCAATAATATTATCTATCTCGGTTACCCCAAAAGCAAAAAGCCATCTCGGAGTTGTTTAGACCTCCAGCAGAACAAAGCAATCACCCGTGGTACTTGCGATGCTTGCATCCTTTGATCCGAGAAGTGAAGCCGATCTTGGTGCGCCGAAAACAAAACAAACAAAGGCCGGTTGGCTTGGAATGATTCATAAACCTTTGTACACGGTGTTCCTCGATTGCCACTACCTGTGGTCAGTTTTCTTGCCACTTAGACTGCGGTGCCAAACTTACAGCAAAGGCGCAGCCCGAGCACGCGATCCGGCATACTCTCGATGTAACTCAAATGCGAAGTCTGCAGCTGCCGTTGCAAGCTGCCACGTCTCCTCGGGGTTGCCTGCCCATGTGTATTTCGCAAACCAGTACGCGGAAGCAAAGGTGAAGCGGGAGACCATGTTGTACTTGTCAACGACGATGGCGATCTTTTGAATCTCGGCAGCCTCAAAGTCCTGCGTTGCTGGGTCAGCGCTGTACAAGACCCGCATAGTGTTGTAAAACGCCTGGGCATCGTCGTCGGGCAGCTCAAGAACCATCTCTGGAGCACCTGGCTGCAGGCTACGGAGCCGATGTCCTTCTTCGAAGTTTGGCCCGAGCATTACGGCAAATACGTGGGATATCTCGGAGAGAAAGGTCGACGACATAGTAAACAGTCTTCTGCCCGGACCGACTGCAAGGATCGGGTCACCTCGGGGAACAATGATTGTGCAGGGTTGAGAGATATCTATATCGACGTTAGACCAGGCATAACGTACGGGCCGGGTACGGGGGGCTTCTGCGTTACCCTGTAAGGCGGAAGGGTCATTCACGACAGAGCTCATCTTGGATAGAGTATCGAGCGAGGTGCTTGAGCTGGAGCAGACAGTTTAGGAATGGCAAGAGTAAATATACTTTTGAAACTGTAGATTTGAAGTGGACTAAGGTAGCAATGAAGAGCTGGATATGCTGGATTGTCTGTGGTTAACATCCAGCATATCGCACTTTCACTAACAACTGATCTTGGACTGCAGTGACGCAGGAGGACCTGCTCTTCATCCTTCTTAATCAGCCTGCCTGCCTAGCTACCTAGGTACCTACTATAAGACACCTAATATAAATCTATATTAGCTTATAGCTGTCGTTGGGAAATCATTGTCATGTTTATATAACATAAGTCAAGATTTAGTATTTATAAGTCTAAGAACATTATGTCCTATAAAGTTACTTACGTAGATATAACTTAATAGTACACTTATCTACTCCGTAGGTGGTCGGGCGTCGTGTTGAAGTCAACGTCAACCGTCACACTCTCAAGAGAACGTCAGGTCTAAGTCTTGCTATTGGAATAACTGTCGTCGCAGATAAACGAGCACGCAGTACAATCATTTCTGGCCCTAACTGATGACTTGCATCTATAGACTCTGCGCTCTGTGTCCGTGAGAGGATTCTGACCCAACTACCATGGTTGGAATAGATTGCTGCAGGCAGGTAATACAACCTTCAAAATACAATAACTGAATAATTTATTGGTCACTAAAGAAACCGCAGAGGACAACTGGGGTCTTTTGCAATATGCGCACTGCATGCATGATGATTTTCAGGGGCTGTCTTAATGGTGAAGGTAAAGAGTTGAGGTTGCTCAGACTGCTACCCGACGATTATCCGTGCAGCCGGTGATGTGCGCAAGCTCACATCTTCAACTTCAACAAGAAACAAAGATAATCCCCAAGATACAAGATCATGAGTGAACCACAAAGAGCTGGGAGCCAAGGGCACTCGCGGAATAAGTCCGTCACCAAGAGTAAGTCATTCAAATGTTTGTTGTTGGTGGTTGCTGTCACACATCCTGAGACATCTCATGCTCACTCGGCGGCACTGTTAACACTGAGCGCTCTGACATCAGAACATCATGACTAACTCAGTCTCAGCTCGACCCAGATCCTCTACGAAAGGGCCTCTCGATATTGACGAGTGAGTCTTTACTTTCAATTCAGTTCCAGCAGATATTAACTCACTAATCACAGTGACCCGCTAACACCTCAAACTCCTCCGCAACCCGCCCCTCAACGAGCATCCACATATCGCCCCAGGATCTCATCACCACACCCACGATCATCTACAGCAACGCCCGTCTCCCAACTCGGAGAAACAAAACCCAAAGACTTTTCCTTCCTCCTCCGACCAGAGATTTACCACCCTCTCACTCCCCTCAACGTCCCTGTGGCATTTCGCAACTCAGGGAAGCAGCCCAACCCTGAAGCGCCCATCGAGGAACTCCTTGCCAACGGCCATTTCAGAGCAGCTGCTATCGCTGCTGTTCAAGAGCTTACGGGCTCGGGTGCTAGTGGTGGTATTAACCCTACCAACTCCAAGAGGATATTCGAGCTGCTGTACACACGTCTAGCATGTCTTACTCTAATTGATGCGACGCCCTTGGCTGCCCAGGAGGTAAAGGCCTTAGAAGATCTCAATGATATCAGAAAATATGTCGATGAGACGACTAGTGAGCATCTGGTGCCGTGGGAACTTCGAGTTCTCAGTGTGCGTCTCCAGTCTCTTGGCTTTGGCGACTACCGTCGAGCCGTCATGAGCTACCACGATCTCGCCCGTGAAGCCCGCGATCGCATCAGCAAAGCAGCAGCTCAACACGATAATTCAGCAAGAGAGCTGTGGAAAGCTCGACTCCATGACCTCGGCATCCAAGTCGCAGGGGCTCTCATCGAGCTTGAGGATCTTACTGGTGCCGCACATCACTTGAGCACTCTGCGGGATCGGGGCGATGGCAAAATGGCGCTCACAAAAGCGCTTCTGTGGCTTCACTTGGGTGATGCAGACAGCGCGAGGGCTTGCGCGCGCCAAGCCTCTGCCAGTGATGAGAATACAGAGAAGCTCATCACAGCGCTGTGCGACATGGCAGACGCCGAGTACGGATCCGCACTGAAAGCGTGGGGAGAGCTCGAGAATAGCATGGATAGCGAGATGGTCGGTGTCAACACAGCAGTATGCTTGTTATATCTAGGAAGGATACAGGAGGTACGTATTACTGTCACATTGAGAGTTAGCATACTAACATCTTCAGGGGCGGACAATCTTAGAAGGGCTCGTTGATTCAGGACTCTCGTCACATACGCTATTGTTCAACCTGTCGACCATGTACGAGCTGTGTACCGAGAGGCACCGAAATCTCAAGCTTAAACTGACGGAGCGGGCTGCTGCTATCGAAGCGTCGCCTGCAGGCTGGGAAAAGACAAACAGCGACTTTAAACTGTAGTCTTTGGGATCAGGCAGAGAAGTAAACGATTTTATCTATCATTCATTTTCAAGCTAAGAACCGACATCTATTAGCTCATCTAGTCTTATTTTCTGTTATCTAGATTACATCTAGAGTGGTAATCATGAGCTGCTGTGGAAAACGACACCAATTATACGCCCCGCAAGTCTCACTCCTGTCATGTTTCTCATTATACCTCAACCATAACACAATATAACAAGCGTCCAATCAAAAACCGTAAACTTCTATCTGAACCATCCATGTTATGAAAAGACCCTTTTAGACGCAGACTCTTTGAGCTTCGCCAAAAACATCTCTCGCGTGGATCCTGGCTCGCGATTCTCCAGCATGACTTGTTTTATGCTGGCCATCGGTGAGATCCAAATGCCACAGTCATGCCAGGCTCTAAGCACGACACGGCCTTTGCCAGTTACCTTGACAGTCCAGTCCGTCGAACATTTGCTGCAAGAATGATGGAATGTCGGACATGTTTTGCCACAACAAGGCGTATCGCTCGAGTCTTGCGTGTAGATGCGCCAACTATCAGATGTTTCTTTCAATGAGTATGTGACGGTATGTCTGTCCTGCGACCAACGTTCGCATGCTTCGTAGCATATGTGAGTGCAAACATAAATGTCGGCTGGCCATAGGGGATGGAGCTCTGGGGTACGTCGCTCTCGAAGAGCCACTGTTCTTGAATTATGAAGTGATTGCCGACGATCTTTGGCGTTAGAATGTATCTTGCGAGAGAGCCTGGTGTCTTGCCCGGATCCGAGTCTTTTGTGAGAGGCTTCATAGGACTCTTCAATCAGTCGGCGTAGGGGCTACCCATGCGGGTATACTTGAAAGCAAGCTGCACATGATGGTCTCTGAGCTTGTGTGGGCCATTTTTTTAATATAGGTTCCTCTTCTTCTGTGCAGCTTCTAGTAATATTTGCTTCGGGAACGTCTTGCGGATCAACTGGATGGAGTCTAAAGCATTTCTCGCAAGCCCAATGATTTGGTAGTGAGTAAGCCATTCCATTCCAGAAACGCTTGCTTTCTTCCTCGGACATTTGACGTTCATGGTAGTCCCAGCTTTCTCTCGCCAGGTAGTTTAAATCCTTGCAAGTATGTGCAAGGCGAAATAAATCTTCGAGCGCCAAAAGGTCCAGGATGGGTCCCAAGATCTCCAGAGGGATATTGAGGAAGAGTACGTTAGTATTAACCATATCTGAGCGGGTCTCCATCTTGAGTCCTCTCTTTGACTGAGGAAGATGAAAAGGTATGAAGAGTTATTGATGTCAAGTAGAGGATACCGTCAAGGTAGAGAAGCGAAGGCTGTTACGGCCCTATTTAAGAGGATGGGGTGTTTCTTATGGACATGATGAAAATTCTCGCCAGAACTTAAAGCTTAAGCAGTCTAATTCAAAGCGCTCGAAACGTCGACGCAGAGTTTACTTGATGCAACAGGCGATGTAATTACATGAACTTTGTCGTATTGGAAACTCTACCAGGTCTAAGGATTGGTATCCTTGGAGGCACGATATCTAAGAATACGTTCATAGACAAATAATCCTCAGTAAATTCCTTTCTCCTTGACATCCTTAGTATGTAAATATAACGATTCATTGATGAAGTAGATCATACCTCCGGGCCACGTCCGGAGCTACCCCACATTCCGGACCGTTGCGAACCTCGGCACGGATATGACGATCCCGCTGATCGCAAACCCATCCACGATTGCCATAAAGCCTTGGGTCTAGACTCATCCTGATCTTAGAAGCTGTGAATACTTGGTATATCTCAATATGTCAGATCGTGTTAGTCAACTCGCAGGTCATCTCAACTACCCAAAGGGTCTACTGGCCGACCAAGTAGCCATCATCACAGGCAGCGGACAAGGCATTGGCGCAGAAGCAGCAAGATTGTTCGCAAAAGAGGGTGCAAAGGTCATTGTTGCAGACATTGACGCTGGTGAGTGCTTAAGTCTACAGATACACTGCATGCCAATCTAACTTTACCAGAAAAATGCAATACGGTCGCTAAGAGCATCAACAACAATGGCGGCCAAGCCATAGCCGTACCTGGTGACATGCTCAAAGCGGACTATATTGACACTCTGATAAAGCGCGCCGCAGACTTTGGCGATGGAAAAATCAACATCATCGTCAACAACGCTGGCTACACTTGGGACGGCGTCATCCACAAAATGACAGACAAGCAGTGGGACACCATCATCGCTCTACACTGCACAGCACCATTTACTCTCGTCCGCACCGCAGCCCCTTACTTCCGCGTACGTGACGGCGCACCTCGCTGCATCGTCAATATCTCGTCAACGTCTGGCGTGCACGGCAACGCAGGACAGCTAAATTATTCGTTGGCCAAGGCGGGTGTCACAGGCTTCACAAAGACGATTGCGAAGGAGTGGGGTCCTGCTTTTGGCGTCAGGGCAAATACTGTAGCCTTTGGACATATTCTCACGAGATTGACGGCGGCCAAGGAAGATGGTGCTTTTGTGGCAGGACCAGATGGAGAGAAGATTGCGCTGGGTATCCCGGCCAAACAGAAGCAGGCTACAGGAGATACAGCCCATGCAGATATTCCGCTGAGGAGAGCAGGTACTGTGACAGAGGCAGCGAGCGCTATTCTAGCTGTGGCGAGTCCGTTGTTTTCGTATGTAACAGGCCAGACCATCATGGTGACAGGAGGACGTAATATGTAGATTTTCGACAGCAAATCAGAAAGAGAAGATCGATATCTCAAGAGAGCAGTAAGACTGAAGAAACGTGGTATTAGATTAAACGATACTATACTTCCCCAAACGCCCCCGTCCAACAAGATTCGTCCCTTTTGTCCATGTCATTCCATCTTTAGACCTTGAGCCACAGGTTAAAGACACCCTGGGCATACTGAACAATCTCATCACCACCCAGCTTGCTCTCGCCGTACAGACGGTCGACAAACGAGATGGGCACCTCAGCAACGGTACATCCCAAAGCCTTTGCGCGCACCATGAGCTCCATCTGGAAGCTGTATCCCTTACTCTCAGTGTTTGCAATCGCCTTCTCCAGCGCAGCCCTCTTGTACAGACGGAAGCTGCCCGTCAGGTCGCTCACGCCAGGACGCAGCACCGTGTCGGCGAACAGGTTGGCGCCGCGGCTGACAAACTTGCGCTTGAGATCCCAGCCGTAGACACCGCCGTCGCCGGCGTAGCGGGTGCCCGTGACGATGTCGTAGTTGCCCTTCTCCTGGAGGGCGACCATCTGGGGGATGAACTTGGGGTGGTGCGAGAAGTCGGCGTCCATGATGATGACAAAGTTGCCCGTGACGAACTTGAGGCCGTGGACGTAGGCGGTACCGAGACCAAGCTTGCCGGCGCGGGGCTTGAGGACGACGTGCGGGGAGTAGACCTTGACGAGCTGCTCTGCGACTTCTTGGGTTCCGTCGGGGGAGCCGTCGTCGACGATGATGAGTTCCCAATCGAGGTTGCTAGTCAAGTTAGTCTTTGGGTATTCTGCAGATACAGATGGTGGTGAACTAACTTTTCAGTAAAGGTGCGGTTCAACAACCATGTCATGATGGGGAGGTTCTTGCGCTCGTTGTACGTCGGCAAGATAACCGAGTACTTGTTTGTCTTTGAGGCCATGGTGGAAGGGATATCGGTTCGACGAAGGGAGATTGCAAGATTAAGGGGTGGCCTGAAGAAGATGCAGGTCAAGATGGGATCGCAAGCGACAAATGAGCGTAAGAAATTCGGTTGATCGCGTTAAAAGGTTGTTATTCGCGTCAAGCCACGATAAGGGGACACCTTGATGCTGGCATGACAAGAATGACTAAGCTCACGATGGTGGGAGAGCCAGATTGTAGCTTGAGGCTGAGGTGCCCCTGAATTGGAGGTGTGGCTGGTAATGTGTGGCTGGTGTAGTACAGTTCCTTGGGTCCATTTGATGCCGATCTTTTTTTAGGTAACGCAACATGCAAGCAAGTTCAGGGAGCTGCCAATTGAAGTGTGCCGTCATGGCATGTCTCGGTAGTGGTGCTGAAAATCTGTTAGTAAATACGATGATTGATCGTCTCAACTACATCTTTTGCTATCTAGCAGTTGACATCTCTCTCATCGTGGCCTCTCACCTTGGTCAGATCTCCAACATCAACACCATATTCCCATCCTCTTCAGTACTCACTCCCACAGTCTACTGTGTCTGACTATTCCGGTGTCGTCGAGATCGGTGGCTAACATTGGTGGTGCTGCGCGAGCTGCCGACCCACCAAAGCTTCTTCTTCCCCGCAACCCAACGCAACTCCCAGGGATCCAATCCAAGATGGTGACCAAGTCCGTCCCGATCGTCAGAGTTCACACCGTCAAGCACGGGTGTTCCTTGGGCTAACCTCACAGTCCACAGCCCTCCAGGCCAGTGACGACAGGGCGCTCTCGCCTTGGCCCAATGCGTGCAGCTCCCCCATCCATGTTCCTCGTCACGGCAGACTCGCGGGAGAGTAACCTCGATGGTGTTTGTGTGCCACTGCCACCCTCGGCTTCGGAGCTACCCATCCCATCTGCTTCTCTCTGTGTCTCTGCTTCCCGTCTGTTTCTTACCTTAGCCTTAGCTATGGATGGCTTGTGGAACCGTCGTGACCTCGTGCTCTCTCACTCTCAGCCAACTTGACTCCCCCGTCTTGACCTCTTCCCTCCATCTCCATCGTGAAGCATCATCTTCTTACGACCTCGAAACATTGTCTAAAACATCTGCCGTATCTATTGTCGTCTTGATCGCGTCGCGTGCACTTGAGCAACAACAACACTTGTTACGTCATCATCATGTCGGACGGAATCGCTCCAGCTATAGACAAAGGTATATCCCATCGCCAACCACCCCAATGGCCTCATTTCATCGCGCTGGATGTAGCTATGCGCAATTGACATGTTCGCAATGCTATCGAGACCTCCATGGTCCTTCCCCAAGCTTATAGACCGAGCATTGAGCTGACATCCCCCCAGTCGGCGCGCCTGAACCCAAGGCTCCCGAAGCCGAGGCTGGCGCTCCCACCATGGACACCACAACTGCTCCCTCAGAGGCCGCCAAGTCGGAGGAGAACAAGCCTACTGATGGCGCCAGCCATCTCAGTGCTCCCCCAAAGCCCGTCGAGGTTGCCTCCGTGCCAGAGACTCCCGTCAATAACCAGACTCCAGCAGGCGGCACACCGCGACCCGTGCTCAACATTGAAGAAGAGACCAAGGAAACGCCCAAGAATGACGACGAGAATGCTTTTATCACTACAGATGTTGAGACGACCTCAGCGCCTGCTGTCTCCGCCCCAGAGGACATCTCCATGGGCGACAAACCTGCGGGTATCAACGGCGCCAGCAAGCCTGAGGTCAACGATGTCGCCGACGCCGCCGCAGGCGAGAAGCGCAAGGCCGAAGAGCCCCCCGCTGCGATCAACGGTGCCTCTGCCCCCGTCGAGGCAGACAAGTCCGGATCAGAAGAGCGCGCCGAGAAGAAGGCCCGCGTCGAAGACATTGCAGATGAACCGACGGCCACCGAAGATGCTGCGGCAAACGGTAAGAGCGAGAACGGCAAGGCATCCAAGAAGGACAAGAAGGCTGCCCCTGCGGTTGGCAAGACGGCGCGCAAGACGCGAAGTCAGGGCCCTGTTGAAGCCCAGTAGGCTCATATGGATTTGCAGGCCAGTTAATCTTATGATGGTTTATGGATGTCGAGCAGAACATGATTCGAAGGTGGGACGGCGAAAATGGCAGGGCTGATTATGGGAACAGGAACAATTTCCCCAAGGTCTGCCTGGTTTCAGGGATTGCTTGTACATTTTGTGCCTCGGGTAGTAAACATTGGTTCATCAATATGCTTTTGCGTTCAAGTGAGGACTCAGCTGTTGTTTCGCCCAAGACAACGAGACTAAGAGCCAAGCCCGATCAAATGCCGGGGACCCATTGTTTCCATCATCCAACCGGCAGTTTTAGGGGTCTGTCCGGAGAAGTGGAGGATGGCCGAAACGGCCATTTACGAACACGAGAGGACAACTTCACAAAGATGCATCAAAGAACAGAGTGAAAGATGTATTCACTTAAATATGGTCAGTGATTTGCCCATCTAGACCATCCCGGACTTTATTTATGTTAACCCACAATGTACCAACATTGTTCCATCACCATGTTGTCCCAAACCGTATCCTCAATGCCTATCTTAAAGGTGCGCAAAAGCGAGAAAGCCGATCAATTAATCAGCCGTTTTCTGCCCCTCTTAAAATCCTCGCGCTGTATACCTGCCAGCTCTAAGCCAATAAGCTGCCTTCATAAGCAAGAAGTTAACAGTAAAGCTTTGGGGAAACGGGCTATCAGGCGACAGCGGCGCAAGGGGCGACCACCTCCCTTGATCAAGTATGAAGAGTGTACCCGACGTATAGCATACGCCCACGAGTGCGATGAAATTCCGCCAACATCGTCCGTGGAACATGTAGTCTTTAACTCGACCGGTAAGACTTAACCCGGACGGAGCAGGTGAAGCAGGACTGCCGGTGGAATCGAGCCTGCATGATGTAAAGAGCGTTGAGAGAGTTTCTACCTATATTTATCCTACTGCCTCAAGTGCTTTCCACTGGTCAAGAAGAAAGTTACTAACGGCATGTCTACAGAATGGTTCTCACTGGACATAAACCTCAGTAGATTAAAGATTGGGGACATGGTAAGTCATTTACTTTGCATGCATTGTGAAAGTGGAACGTAAAGGTTATACACACAGACTTGAAGAATATCAAGCCATCGCTCAGAGCCTCTCCATACGACCAGGCTACGACCAACCTCTGTTCCCAAAGTCGATCAATTGATGATGAATGGAGTTACTTAGAGTTAAGAGGCGTGAGATTGGTCATTCAAAGCATTGCACAAACGCGGTCGTCAGTCTTTGACCCTTCAGAGAATTGGATATCCTGAGAATTTTCTCTTTAACGCAATCGGCGTGCGGTTATATTAGATAGACATGTAACCCAGTCATGGAGTGGTAGCCGCCAGAAGCTCAAAGCAGATAGCAGTTACTTAAATTAGGTAGTCTAATAGTCCACTGATATTTCCTGAGCTGTGTTTGATTGGGTCTTGAAGAGTTCTTCATGACAGCGATGTCAAATGCCTAATGGTATTAGTTTATTAAACCTGATGCTGGATTTAATCCAAACCTTCCTAACTTTTACTAAATTTAGACTTATCTTTCTTTGTAAATGTTTGCGTAGAGCATGAAGTAGCTACCTAGATTGCCCAAGACATCATCACCGCAAACACTTTATATACCACTCCGACTTTTACACAATTTCAGCGAATTCTTTGAGTCCCATCATGTATGGCTTACAAGTACACCGACAAGCCGGGTACTTCCATTCCGTTGATAGGCCCTATGACGGCATCAGAGGCTCGAGAGCTTCTGACAGAGATCACTTTCGGGACCAACATTTTCGAGACCAGGAAGCTTGCGGTATATCTCACCTTACCATGTTGCTACATGTTGTCACTTGACTGTAGACACAGCATGTTCTTCAAGTAGCTACCCCCACTGCGGTGTTAGAGGCCCCCGGGCCTTCGACAAAGTCTTTGGTTTCTTCAACTTCAACTCTGATGTTACGGCTGTTACACCCGACCGCTCTTCAACATGATCGTCTATGGACCAAGGAAGGTTGCGGTATGTCTTGACTAACCCTTGCTGCCACATTTTATCTGACCATTAACACAGCACATTCTCCAAGCGACTCAACCAACGACTCGTCTTCCTCCTGCTTGGCCGTTTCTTCGATGACCGTCTCTTGTCTGGAACACTGCCTGACCTTCGTCGACTGTACACGGAAGATTATCTCCTGTCTGGGAGCCTGGGCTGCAACCTTCTCAAACAGCACATAGGTACTTCAAGTGGCTTGACCAGCAACTCAAGAACCCCGCTGCGGTATTACTACCGCCTCGTCTGGCCGCCCCTGGACAGTCTCTCTCCTATCTCGATGCCTGGACTGGTATCTTGTTCTGACAGCCTTGTCTTCAAGCGGCACCCCTACTGCGGTATTAATGCTTTCTTCTTTGGCTACCTCTGGATGACTGTCTCCCATTGTGGAGCCCGATCCCGATGACTTCTCATCTTGAAGCCTAGACAGTTGCACTTTCTGCTCAAGTTACCTGACCCCCACTACGGTATTACTGCTGCCTTCTCTGACGGTCCTGAAAACTGTCGCCCCGGAAGCCTGGATTGCTATCTTTTCTAGCTGCCAGTTCTTAAAATGACTCTCCTGGATATATTCAAACAATCTCCTGTTGTTCCATACAAAGACATCTTTGGTACTCCATGGGCCCCTTCGCAAACGATGGATTAGAAGCTGCTTTTCGCGCTCTGGGTATTACGCAACGGGCTATAATACTCCCCGAAGAGAGCGTTCTACCGATATATAGCAAGATATCAAAATCTCTAAGGTCAATAGAATGGGATGTAGTATACTGTTTGATGTAACAAGACATAAGGTTGACGTGGAGGTCTATCAATTGTGGAGGACAAGTACAGCTCCCAGGTGTATTTCAGTAATGAAGCATCAACAATGAATATACTCTTGTTACCTACTGTAGTCTTCCATGTTATCCATGAGTACGAAGAGGTTTACCCTTGCGAGTCAGAAGTTGGTAGTCCGTAGCTGCATAACGGCCCCACCACCCTCACCCTCTAGGGCACACAACGCAGCCAAATAATGCCTCTTTCATGTACGGATAAATCTTGCTCTTGAAAATATTTTTACTTTAATGAAATCGAAACGATTGTAGGATTTCATCAACCCAGGTTTGCCCACACTTTTGTGTTACACGATCTGACTTGGGTGCTTATCGGAGATCCAGTTGGGAGAGCCGGAGCTACGACCGGCAGATCTCGGACCTCCGTGTAAGTGAGATAACTTGCGACAGTGGATGAGCGAAGCACAACCATGATACTCACATCCAGTCTCTGGGGCTTTCATTAGCACAGGAAGAAGAAAAAACAGCTGATAATCTCATTGCTGTAGTGGTGGTCATGTGGCGGTGGGGGTAGTAGTTGTGGAGTGGTACAGGGTTCAAAGTCAAGGTATATAGGACAACCAAACTTAGATGCATTTCGGGGGCCTAAAAACCCCCATATGGTCAATTTGAAACGATACAGAGAAGATGTAAGTTACCATGAAGTGCGCATGTTCGAGTGCCCTCACTAACAGTTCCTACAGTAGCATGGCCCCTGCACTAAGGATGACACGCTCAATCAAAGAGAAGCTACCAATTTTTTTATGTTTTTTTGCTCAATATACTGATATAGATATGCTGGTATGATGATATAGTTATGTGTTGAGTGTGTTGACATTTGGGTGTCGCCATGAAAGTATTGTACGAACCATCACCACAAGACCGACCTAACCTACAAGAAGCCAATACTTCGTTTCTGGCTTTGTTGTGATATGCTAGTATTGTTCTCATGCTGGTACTTTCTTCTTGCTTGCGTTGTGTGTGCGCTTCCAGACATCCAGGCGCAAAAAACACAGACTGACTTGCACGTCGATCTCCCACCTATTCCATTCTTGAATTTTTTATTTATTTATTTGATTTCTTTTTAATACCATCTTGACGATGTCAATAGAAAGAGGAAACCTTTAGTATAAGAGTTTGAACGTCCTGAAAAAAATTGTTTGATGTGACTATAGGGTGGTGGAATCGCGGTTCTGGCCAACCATCCACGCGTCTCTACCAAACTTACCCTGGGACCTCCTTGTAAAATCAGTTGAGGTTCTAACTTGAGATGGAAGACAAGCACAAGCATAAAAAGCCACTCAGGCACAAACTTAGGAAGTATCATCTAAACGTGATCTAGATTGCCAGCCATTGATTGAAGAATTGGACTAGAGTCCCTGGTGCTTTCGAGTCAGGAACATGGAGAAAGCGTGTAAAAACCACGAAATTCCAGTTTCTTTTTTCCTCTGGCGGTTTCAGAGGTCCCGACAAGCTTTGGTAGTTTGATGGGTTCTCCCTGGCTGGACACCTAGAACGTACGAGACCACTGGGAGGTTTTCCCGATTTGACAGATTCTGTTTTGCTAGATGCGATCGGTTGCGTGTCTTGCTGTGCCTGCATGTCATTGAGCATGGCACTACTGTATGTATTTTGCTCAAAGCAGTGAAGCCGTGGCAAAGTCGCCTAGGGCGCTACATCATTGAAGCAGGCTACCGAGGCGTAGGATCCATCGGGTTTCGCAATCACGGAGTTTTGGGTTATGGGGAAAAGGGTTCAGGGCGCCAGGGTGAGAAACATATGGAACGAGACTGGGCGCTTGAGCTTTATGCCGGACTCCGTTTGCTCTCCGTTCTGGTGGCCGCGTTGAAAGACAAAGACCCTAGACTGTCTTTGACCAAGAATGATGAATGTCAAGCATCCTATCACTTTCCCCTTATGGTAAAGTAAAGGGCGCCGGTTTCTTCGGCGGATGCTGGCTCTGGCTGTCAGTTCGTATTCCATCACCAACAACAACTGGACTGTCGCTGGCTGTCAGCAAAAACTTGAGCATCCATCCATGCAGGGGCAAAGGCCAAGAAGGCGTGGCGAATGTTAGCCGGCGGATGGCGACGATTGGCTGACAGGGCATCCCAATGGCTCGCCGGCCCGTGCTACGGTAGAAAGGGGTCCCCACTAGAGCGGGTCGGGGGGCGTCAAAAATAGCAGCTGGGTGCTCACTAAGAGAGTCCAACACCAGGTATCCCCACGGAGGCCGCGTGCCCAGCATAAACAAAAAGAGGGTGAGTGAGGGTGAGGGTGAGGATGACTTGGGGGAGGATTGTGATCTTTCTGATTGTAAGAGAAAGTGTTGGTAGATATCTATGGACTGTCAGCTGGCGAGTATCGCGGCTGAGCCGTCATTATATCAATATTTATTAAAATAACTACCAAATGTCTAGAATGATTAGACTATCATATCTTGACAGGGTAGTTTTATTGGTGTCAGATTCGCGGTCGTTGATGGCTTCCCCAAAAAGTGTCCCCATGATAATGGGATCCATCCCATCCATGTCAGTGTCATGGCTCACCCCCAGCCCTACCTTACCTTACTTTACCTACCTCGCCTTTACCCTTTACTCTCTAGTAATCCATCTCTTCGTATCTTGTCCCCATCCAATTCTTTTGTCTGTCTTTTTTTCATTCATTCTTCAACCATCGTCGCTTGTCTTTGAGTGACGCCATCCCTCTCGTTTCGCCCCTATTGGCGCCTCAGCCTTTCGTTCACGGGCCCTCCGACTTCAACATCCATATCAACCCTCGTTTTCAAGGTCGCTCGCTAGGGTCCTTTGTTTACGACAATCAACCGGCCATCCGAGCAGCTGGTTCGCGTGGCGCTTCACCTTTTGCGTTGACGTTTATCCCATCGCCCTCATAGATTGAGCTTCGTCAGCTCCTAATCTTTTTTGCGATCCGTTCTCTTACCCCTGCGAACACGAGACTTGCCCCGTCTACCCGACTCAATTCGATTTCTACATACGTGGCATACAACCTCGAAGTCTGAGTGATTGGAACATCATCGTGCGATACACTTTGTTGGTGTTATACATCTGAGTTAAGCTCCAACGTCTTCGCCCGTTGGCGGAGCTGTCGCCCATCATGAACGCCAACCGTTTGCACATGGTGTTCGGCCGCCAGAATGGAGGGGAAGATACTGGTCACCAACTGCTCGATTTGCTTCAGGAACCGTTCAGCGAACAGGTACCTCTTGCCACTCTTTCATGATTGTCTGTACTCTGCTAACGTTGCTATCCAAGCTGCAATCTGCCTCTCTGTACTCGGCTTTGGCCACTTCCATTCCCGTCACAATTGGCATCGCCATCGTCTTCTCTCTGCTTCGACCATACCACCAAGCCATCTATGCTCCCAAGTTAAAACACGCCGACGAAAAGCACGTACCGCCACCTATAGGAAAGGCACCGTGGTCGTGGATTACAACACTATGGCATACCAATGAGGAACAGCTTGTGCCCTTGATCGGCATGGATGCTACCATCTTCCTCCGCTTTGTGCGCATGTGTCGCAACATGTTCATGACCTTGTGCATTACTGGTGTGGGAATTTTGCTCCCTATCAATATCACCCGTTGGCAAGAGTACCAGGGAGACAAGGGTAAGAACTGGGTTCTCAACATTACCCCCCTCAGTGTCTGGGCTCCGGCGATTTGGTCCCAAGTCATTATCGCCTGGGTCTTCAATTTTATCGTCATTGGTTTTCTCTGGTTCAACTACAGGAAGGTACTTCATCTCCGGCGCAAGTATTTTGAGAGCGAAGAATATCAGAAGAGTCTTCACTCTCGTACTTTGATGGTAAGAGAAAATGAGTTACCCAATAAGCATCTGCTCACAACAGCTTGCAGGTCTACGACATTCCCAAAAAGGGCTGCTCCGATGAAGGTATTGCTAGAATCATAGATCAGATCGCTCCCAACTCGTCCTTTGCACGAACCGCCGTTGCTCGAAATGTTAAGGAACTTCCGGATCTCATTGCACAGCACGATCACGCCGTTCGCAAGCTTGAAAAGGTCCTGGCCAAGTACCTCAAAGATCCCCACAATGTTCCGGCTGCTCGTCCCATGTGCAAGCCTTCCAAGAAGGACCGATCATATGGAACTTATCCTAAGGGCCAAAAGGTCGATGCTATCGAGTACTACACCCAGCGAATCCGTGCTCTCGAGGTCCAGGTCAAGGAGGTGCGCTCGTCGGTTGATAAGCGAGGCTCAATGCCCTACGGGTTTGCCAGTTACTCGGATATCGCAGAGGCGCATTCAATTGCCTACGCTTGTCGCAAAAAGAAGGTGGTGGGCGCTACCGTCACACTTGCGCCTCGACCAAACGATATCATTTGGGAAAACATGCCTCTGTACAGCAGTACACGAGGACGAAGACGCTGGCGCAACAACTTCTGGATTACTCTCCTGACTATCGTTTGGATTATTCCTAACCTTGGAATCGCCATCTTTCTGGTCAATCTGCAGAACCTGGGTAAAATCTGGCCGGCATTCAACGCGGAACTCAGTGCTCACCCCAGTTTCTGGGGTGCCGTTCAAGGTATCCTTTCACCGGCCATCATGTCTTTGATTTACCTCGTTCTCCCCACCATTTTCCGCCGAATCCTCATGAAAGCTGGTGACCAGACTAAGACAGGACGCGAGAGACACGTTTTGGCTAAGCTCTACTTCTTTTTTGTCTTCAACAACCTCATCATCTTCTCCATCTTTAGTGTCATCTGGACATTCGTCAGTAATGTTGTTAAAGACACGACCGGAGAGGTCAAAGAGGACGTTTGGGAATCGATTAAAAAGAACAACATCGCATCCGCCCTCTTCGAAGCTCTCTGTAACACCAGCCCATTTTGGGTGACCTACTTGCTCCAGCGTCAACTGGGTGCGGCTATTGACTTAGCCCAGCTCTGGCCTCTCGTGCAAGCCTTTTTCCTCAAGACATTTTCCAGCCCGACACCGAGAGAGCTCATCGAGCTCACCGCTCCGCCACCTTTCGAATACGCCGCCTACTACAACTACTTCCTCTATTACGCCACCGTCACCATGTGCTTTGCCGGAATTCAGCCACTGGTCCTTCCAGCAACAGCTCTCTACTTTATCATCGACTCATGGCTCAAGAAGTATCTCCTCCTTTACCGATTTGTCACCAAGACCGAGTCTGGTGGAATGTTCTGGCGCGTCATCTTCAACCGCTTCATCTTCGCAACGATCCTTTCGAACCTTGTCGTCATGTTGACTTGCTGGGTCCGTGGAAACCAGGGCACTCACATCGAGTTTTTCTGTCTTGTGCCGCTACCTTTCATCATGCTGATCTTCAAGGTTTACTGCAACCGAGCCTTCAACAACAAGATCCGATACTATAGTATTCAAGACGTTCATAAGACACCTGAGACTGGAGTCGACCCAAAGGATAGCCGCATGCGAAGTGAGCGACTGGCGAACCGATTTGGTCATCCTGCTCTGTACAGGCCTTTGATCACGCCCATGGTCCACTCGAGCGCTCAGAATCTCCTTCCAGCCATTTACAAGGGTCGCTTGAGTGACGGTAGAGAAGCGAATCTCGATGACAATATGACTGTCAGTGGGTACTCAGACATGTACGCTCTCGATTCTATGCAAGGTGGACGGCCGGGCAAGAGCGCCAACAGCGTTCCTGGATTCGAATATGTATCCGACACTCAGATGGATTTTGAGTATTACAAGAACCGAGCCGAATTCGCCGAGGATCATGGCGGAGGTGAGATTTATGGCCGTCCTGGAGAGATTGGTCGCCCTGGTACGCCTGGATCTTTGGATGGAAGTGATCGAAGCTCCCGACCTGGTACACCCGTCGGTCGTACTGCGTCTCCTTTTGCACCCGGACAGCAGCAGCAGCAACGCCTGATGTCTTTGTCTAGCAACACCAGCGACACAAGCTATTCTGCTTATCGACAAGTGCCTCCCCCGGCTCACGGCGGATTCACTCAACAAGTGACACTGGGCTCTGAGGCCCCTAGTCGCTCTCGCACTCCTGGCATGTATTCACAAAACAACGGAAGTTCATCTGGCCTTGGATTGATCCAGAACGCCGCAGCCCCGGCATATAGCAACCTCAGCACACCAAATCGTATGACGCCTGCTCACTCGCCTGGGCCTTCAGTCGGCGCTATGGGCGGCGGACCCCGTGGCTACAGTGGCCTCGCGCAGAACGAGATGGAGCCGGACGCTGCACAGTATGACTACTTCCGTGGTAGCAGCCGCCCAAGGCGGAATCCCGGCGAGGGATGGTAGAACAAACCCCAACGAGGGACGATAGAGCTGTCTTAGAAAGAGACACTTGATTGCATAAAATTTGCGCGGCGTTTGGATAGATTGGGAAAGGGCCCTTGATTGCTGTGAATGAGGTGGATTGACATGAAATGAACTGGGCCCATCTGAAAGAGGAAAATATTTTTCGAATACAGCTTTTAATGCACAACAGCCCCTTACTACTTCATCACGAGTATGATTGTGCTGTATGAATTTTCTTGTGATCATGCTCCGTACATCCACCTTGTTTTTTCGAGTGTATTTAATGAAAAAGATCGCAAGACAGGCTTTCTATAAACATAAAAGATGGATCACGGCGCATCTACTAGATACTAAACTTGCCCGTCTCATGTAGGCGCCTCGCGAATATCTCTAGGTCCTCCGCCAATCCCTCCATAACCTCATCCTCCACGACACCGTCGTTCCACGATATGCCCAATGTCAACGTACCACTCGGCACACTTGCCACGCTGATACTCATCGGTTCTCCAGCAACCATGATACCGTTTGTAAAAAGCACGCGTGAGATGCTCCGTACACCATGTTCGGCAGAGGAAATGTCCAGGCAGCCAATGTTGCTAAGCTCCCACGATTCCTCGCGCTGTTGCCCGTCCTTGTTACGCCAGTGAGATGCCCAGTCCGAGATGTGCGGGAGTAAACTCTTCACATCATCGGCGGGGAGCGAAGCGGCTTTTTGTTTGATCTTGGCCTTGATCTTTCGGGCTTGATCCCAGATGAGGGTGTCGGTTTGCGAACTGCGAAAAGCTGCGACTTCTGAGGGAGAGAATTGATGCGTCATGCCAGATATGCATACGCGGAACGAGTCTTTTGTGGTGGGATTGACGGCGGGGGATATGTAGGGGCGCATGTTGATGGGCGTGGAGGATGCAAAGGCTGAAGCTTCTGGAACACGACGGGATAGAGATGCTAGGATGAGGGCGTGGAAGAGACCAGTGATGGATGTTCCGTGGGAACGTGTTGCAGTCAGGAGACTTGCTACCGTGGAAACTGGGATATCTACACCTCGCACGCGCGCCTTGTGTGGATGAGTATAATCAACGGGTTTACCGGCCCAGACAGAGCGGCCAGGTTTAAGGAATGAGGGGCCAAAGCTATCCCATAGAGTAGCAGCCCAGAACGAAAGACTGCTGGTGTAGTTGAGAATGGCGTCTTGAGGTTCGGGCAGAAAAGGAGGTTGAGGGAATGAAAGGACGGTCTGGAACGATGGATCTGAAGGTAGAGCATTCAGTTCGAAAAGAAGTTGCTCGTGAAACTGCTTAGAGCTTGTGCCATCCAAGAGAGAGTGGTGAAAAGAAAAGACTATATCTTCAAAAGCAGGAGCTTCACCTGGCCTAAGGATGATGATGCGCCATGGAGGGCGAGACTCGACGTTCTGCCATAACTGATCATGACACCAAGCTTGCACCCCCTCCAGAGTCTTTTCATAATCAATATCAGAAACAGCGCGGAACTCGACAAGCTCGTTAAGGTTGAGCTCAGGGATATAAGTGAAGTGGGCGTTGTTGGTGTCTTCGCCATGGATACCAACTCGCAGCATAGGATGAGTTTCAATGAGTTTTGCCAACGCTGAAAAGATAGTTGCTTCTGACGAAGGGATGTTTTTGGATGGGAGAGTGTATCGTGCCGTTACTGCTACACAGCGATATAGACCTAGGGGGTGACGAGAGGACGAGAAGGCCTCGCTGGGGGTGTGAGTGACAGCTGTTGAGGGGATGGGAGTGCTTACATTGGACCTAGAGGTCGGAGGGCATGGAAATGAGATTCGACCGTCATTTTGAGTATAAAGTGACGAGTTGATGTAATTGAGCAGATATTCTCAATGCCAGTGCTCAGGGATGTTGCGCAGTCGCCAGTCTGACCTCGAATATCTCACGTCTAGTCATGAACAATTGCAATATTGGACTAAGAGCTCATTTGTAGTAGAGCGTAAAAAAAGCAAGAATCGTTTGAGGGCCATCTTAAATACTTTTTTCTCATGGCATTTTCCCTTTGGAGGTATAGTCGCATAGTTGTGAGTCAGTAAAGCTGGGCGTGTAAGTCAGGACCAGGGATTAAATGCTAGGATGATACCCACATAAAGATGTCAAAGAAATGAGTAATTCTAGATCAGGAGCCTAACTATTTAAAAATAATAGATGAATATCTTAAAAATACCACTGACTTCTAAATTGCCATACAATTAGAGAATGACACTCGACTTCATGTTTGCTGTTACCGCCCGGATGAACTGGTTCCGCCGATGCCAGAGACCGTTTGCCGTCAATGACGGTGACGCTAGACTAGGCCCCCCAGTCTCCAACCTACAACGCGTTAAACCACGACTCGACAAAAACATTTAATCACCTTTTGCGCGCTGTTGATGTTTTTATTCGCTTGTACAAAATTACATGACCTGACTTTGAGTCGACATACCGAGATATACCTGTATAAGCTTAGCGAACAGCTACATTAGCTACCTATCCAACTCTTGTTATTCCACAATCGCCGTCGCGATGCAATGAACGCGCTGCCGACGACTACAGACGATGCACTATCGACTATACCATAATTCGCCATAATCGCCCACTACCTCGCCAATGGATCGCGACAAGAGCTCGTTTTCTGAGCGGCCTAGTCAGCTAGTCGTGAAGCAGTCAGGGAGGAAACCTCTATTCGCAAGCAACATTCCGCGGGGAGACGACAAGAACAAGGAAAACGATCACGCGCAGAACAACTCGAGACTTCGATCTAGTGTACAAAGCAATGGGTTCGCACGATCGATAAACTCCGACGTTGAGAGTAGAAGGGGTAGCGTCGGTGTGGGATCTCGCGACACCAAATTGCCCACGCCAAAATTTTCTTCGTCTGCTAGAAAACGACTTTCCATGTCCGATGCTTTTGCTCTTGCTGCTAGGGAGAGCGAGGATGATACCGATGGGAGTCAAGCTGTTGATGCGTCGCCGAGTCCGGCTCCAAGGGCCTGGCGCGAACGACGTGAAGGAGACGAGAGCGAGATGAGGCAGGCGTTGAGCCAGAGTCACCTTGAAACAAAGGCACCGAGTCGACCCTTTTCGCGAGAGTCGCTCGCGTCTAAGATACCAGAGATGAAACGATCGCCAGAGAAGACCGAATCACCGCGACGACGTAATTTTTATGGGAAGTCGAGGGTGGGACTCTCATTCGGGTCTAGAGAGCCTGCGCAGGAGAACAATGCGCCTGTTAATCAAGTCAAGGCCGAAGACCGACTACAAAGCGCGGCCGGAAGAGTGCAGACTGAGGATCGACCAGAGAGTGCGGCTGGAAGAATACGTCCAGGCTCAAACTGGCTGAGGCACATGCCTTCAAAAGATGATCTAACAAATCAGGGACGAATCCCAGCACTGGTTCCTGGAATTGAGGATCTGCTGCCATCAATTGAGGGTGCAGGTGATGATGAGCCGGCCAATACAAACCAGGCTGGACCAGCATCTCCTGAGAAGAGTTTTGCATGGCAGGTGGATGACGACTTTACGGCCGGAGATTTACAAGTATCGGATAGCCCAAGGATTCGGATGGGCGCGCGTCCGTTTGCAAACCGGATTCACTTTGATGAAGGGAGTGAGATTGATATAAATTCGCGGACAAGGGTTGCACCACCAGGTGCGCGCAACACCAAGCTTGACGAAATTCGATCAAGAGAAGTCAAAACAGGAAGCGATATTCCTCTTGGGCCATCGCGACCACACAACACAAAGTTGGACGAGATACGAGAACGTGAGGAAAAGGTCGAACACCAGATACCCATACCTGATCGAAATGCGCCGAGGCCGAGAAATACTAAGCTCGACGAGATACGACAGCGGGAGATTAATGGCATCCCCAGGAGGTCAATGGCTTCGATCAAGCTGGACGAGATTCGTGAGAAAAATGCAATGAGTCGCTCAATGTCCCCGGAGGAAAATAGACCCCAGACGAGCCGAGGTATCATCCCAGAGACAAGGTCGTTGACTGAGATGGAGACCAAAGAACCACCTCGTCCAAAATCTTCGTTTGAAATGTCTGGTGAGCGGATACCTGATACGCCTGTGATTGTGTACAAGTCACGGCGAGCAAGCATAGAATCGCCCGCAAAAGCGGATGAGGAGGAGGAACCCAAGGAAGAGGCCGGTCGTGCACGACCAAGCCTGTTGCACAGACGTACTGACTCCCGAGACTTGTTACGACGGTTGGCCAGGGCTGCCAGTTCCAGTCCTGTACCAGAAACAGAGTCGCGACAGCCGGCGGACAGTGACAAACCCGCCTCTTTGCCTGCGGATCCCAAACCTGACACCGCATCTGCTATTCCACAACCTTTCAGTAACAATGGCCCTCGCAACCGTCTACATCGTTCAAATCGAAATTCTGATTCCAAACCTACCGTCGGGTTTACTGGCCTGCCTCGAAATCGCTCGGAGTCTACTAAGAGCAAGAGATCCATGAATTCGGAGGTGGATCCTACAGATCGCATTGAGGCGGAAGCCAACCTTTTTGCGCCAGCAGATAACCAGTCCGAAAAGGGTTCTGTCAAGGCGCCTTCGCCAGAGCCTGATTCGGACGATGAAAAGGATGTTGAGGCGACACCGCGCGCACCAAAGCCAGATCCGCTGACCATGCCTACGCCAAAGGTCACAGGCGCATACGTGGAAACGCCTGCGACAGTCAAGACAGAGAGAATTGAAGTCAGGGAGAAGCAACAAAAGCCAAAGAAGGAGGAGAGACCATTACGACCAAGATCTGCTTCATTCCGTGATAAGAAAACGGAGCGTGTGACAAGTGGTAGCGACAGAGACACAGCATCAGATCCTGGGACAGACGACAAACTCAGCACCAGAGCCTCGTCTAATGGCTTGAGAAAACGCCGCACTCGTTCTCTTTCGCGGCGCAGAGGAACACTCAAAAACTCGGCTAGGCTTCCAACAGTCAAAGACGATCTCAAGGAGCTCCAACGCACTCATCACATCGAGGATTCAACATTGGATGACCTTGAAGAGGTTCTTCTCGGCCGCAAAGCTCCATCTCGAGAGGTTGAGGCCCTTCTCGAAAAACTACCTCAAAATCCGTCACTTGACGACGACTTTGACTTTGACCTGGAACTCGACACCAAACTCAACACAAGAACCAACCAGATTGATCCCCAGAACAACGACAACTCTGACCTGGACCGACTCACGCGGATGAACAATACTCTCAAAAGTAGCCTCTACGGAATTCACACTGCTGCTAGAGGTATCGAACGTCTCTCTGATCAGGTGAATATCAAGAACAAGGCAGCCGAAAACAAAGCAACAGAAGACAAACCAGCGGAAGATAAGCCAGCCGAGCTCAAAACTCCCAAAGAAGAACCGCTGGAGCAGAACCTTCTTGATACTATCAAGCCCGAGCCACTTCCAGAAAAGATGGACGCTCTTCACGACACCAACGGCGCACAAACCACCTATGTTCTGCATCCCAACACCAAAGCGATGTCTTATGTCCAACTTCCTCTTCCACATCTCTATTCCCGCAAGCCGTCTTTCCGCTTCTCTCTTCTCGGACTTGTTCTCATCGCCCTCGGGCTTTGGTACGCTCTCGAGTCGGCCATGTGCGCCCAGTTCTGCCGCCCAACCCGCTGCGGCAGCACCCCCTGCGTCTGGTCCATCGACGACCCTACATTTGGCAATGCGATCCCTGTGAAGCTGGACCAGTGGACCACCGGCGGTCGTGGACGTGTCCTCGCCGACCAGGTCAAGCAGGAGGTGCAGGACTGGTTCGCCGATGTCAAGGACCTTTACTATGACCGCGACATCACCGACATTGACGTCAACAGCCTCTCATTTGAGCAGAAGCGTCAGCACCGTCGACGACTGCGTAAGAAGGGCCTCGTGAAACCTCGTGTGGAGACGCCGGAGCAAAGGGCAAAGTGGGATGCATGGCGGAGGGCACGACAGGAACAAGAACGGCAGAAGGAGGCGAGAGAGATGGGCTATGATATTGGGGAAGAAGATGATGAGACTATTGGAGGAGACACGAGGGTCTGGTAGTGTCTACAGCCATTAGAGTGGTGGTTCAATATGTGCCCAATAGGGCAGTTTACGTTGACTATGAAATGGATATCCCTGGCGAGCGTTCAAAGTCGCTTCATTTCTCGCGCATCTTGGAATGTAATGACAATAGATGGTGGTGATATTTTCAGTTGGTATCAACCTCTAGCCCATGTATCAAGCGGTTATAGCCCGCGATGCAATTTTTCCATATCCCAACGCCATACGCCTTCTAATCTGACCATTTAATCCTCAATGCCACCCCATTCCTCATCATCCTCCTCCTCCATCTCATCACCACTGCCAGCCTGAACCCACGGCAACCTCTCATCCTCGTAGCTGTCGCCTGCGCGCTCCCTCACAGGCTTGACAGGACACCTCTTGAGCGCCAGCACCAACTCACCAACCGCCTTGACAAATCCTTCTGCCTCAGGCTGCTCAAGCGCTTTCTCGCGCTCCATCTCATCGACCCAGATATCCAGCGCATGCAATCTAATACCCACAGGGCTCTTGCGCAAATCACCCTCCTTATCAAAAGGATACTCTGCCAACACGGCGACAATAGCCTCGACATCACCATCCTTCCATTCACGCTCCCTAGCAAAACGTACATGCGAAGCGAAAACTCGACGGACGAGAAGTAGGAACTTTTCCAGGCGGAGAACGTCGATGCCTGTCCACTGGGCGCCGAGGACAACCCAGAAGGCACGCAGCCAGGGGATTGCGCACGCGGGGCGAAGAGTGAAGAGCAGGTTGGCGAGGTCGGCGGCGAGGCGCTGCTGCGGGATCGGACGGTCTGTCATCCATAGCGCGTAGAAGAGGCCCTTCCAGAGCTTCTGGGCGTCGATGTCGGAGAGGGCGGAGCGGGAGGAGAGGAATGTTGAGAGGGATTCTAGAGAGGCTGTGCGGAGTTTGCGATCTAGAGGGATGTTAGTGGAACGGTATGTTGGAGAGGTGGAAGAGTATGAGACGAACCGCTTGAGGCGAGGTTGCGGATGAATGGCATTTGGGATTCGTGGGTGGCCATTGTGGGAGATTAGAGCTTCAATGGCTCTTTTATGTGTGTATACAACTTTCAGAGTGTGGTTATGGTTGTATAGAGGGTTTGTTGGTTGGTGGTGAAGAAAGATGTTGGTGATAGTTTGGTTGGTGTTGAGTGTGAAAGATGCGATTCGATGCTGGGCAACTTTTTTTCAAAGGTCGAGGTGGGATGTCGGGCCATGTGGGGGCCTTGAAGGAGTGGGGCCGCTGTCTTCCGGGTTAGGGACTTGTATTGTGAAGACTATCGTTAGAGAGATTTACATATATCATGGTCAACTTGGTGAGTCCTAGTCTATCTGTAGTATATGAGTTTCTTATGTGTAGTTCCTCTTGAGCTGTTGATTACATAGGTTATAGAAGTATGCATCTGAATGAGTTGCATTTACCACTTTGCAAGTTTGAAGGTCTAGTTTTGCCATCAGATTCGCCTTCATCTTGAGACTGCCAAGATCGGTTTAATAGTTATGATAACTAATACTTGCCAAAATAACAAGACATCAACAGCTTCCAATGAGAATGAGTCTTAAAGTGTTTTATTTCAAGATATTGGAGGCTTATTCAGCTACATCAACCACTAACTCTCAGCGGGTGACCCCGCGCGGGGCATCCACTGAATCAACATCGCCCAAATTTTTGAAAGTTCGGGCCATTTCGTCACTTTTCATTCTTTCACTCTCCAAACCACCCTCTCTCTGTAAACCATCAGCCAAAGCGCTGACTTTTACAGCCCCAAAAACTCAGAGCTATTGAGTAGAGGATCCCAAAATGGCCTCTTCTTCCACCAACGAAGCTTCTACGGCGTCATCACCCCCCGTCGCCATCGTCTGCGTCGGCATGGCAGGCAAGCTCAAGCCCTCATGGTCCCCCGTTCGTATATCTAACCTCACTCTTAGGATCTGGAAAGACGACTTTTATGCGACGCATCAATGCTCATCTTCACCAAAATGACACTCCGCCATATGTCATCAACCTCGATCCCGCCGTGCTGTCGGTTCCTTTTGAGTCCAACATCGATATCCGAGATTCGGTCAACTACGAGGAGGTTATGAAGCAGTACAACCTGGGCCCCAACGGCGGAATCCTAACATCTCTCAACCTGTTCGCTACAAAGGTTGACCAGATTGTCAACCTGCTCGAGAAGCGCGCCAAGCCCGACCCTGAGAAGCCTGATCGCAAACCCATTGATAGAATCTTGGTCGACACGCCCGGCCAGATCGAGGTCTTTGTCTGGTCCGCCTCTGGAACTATCCTTCTCGAATCGCTTGCGTCTTCCTTCCCTACTGTCATCGCCTACGTTATCGATACCCCGCGAACTGCGTCTACTTCGACATTCATGTCCAACATGCTCTACGCTTGCTCCATTCTCTACAAGACCAAGCTCCCCATGATTCTCGTCTTCAACAAGACTGATGTCAAGGATGCCGAGTTTGCAAAGGAGTGGATGACAGACTTTGAAGCTTTCCAGGAGGCGCTGCGAAAGGATGAGGAGTCAGATGAGTTGGGCGGTGTAGAAGGTGGCGGTCATGGTGGAAGCGGATACATGGGCAGTCTGCTCAACTCGATGAGTCTCATGCTGGAGGAGTTTTACGCACACCTCAGTGTTGTCGGAGTGAGTTCGCGACTGGGTACAGGTGTGGATGAATTCTTCGAGGCTGTCGAGGAGAAGAAGCAGGAGTTTTTGCGCGACTACCTCCCAGAGCTCGAGAGGAAGAGGGCAGAGCGGGAGGAGCAAAAGAAGGCCAACCGAGAGAAGGAGCTGGACAAGATGATGCAAGGCATGTCGGTCGGTGGCCTGCCTGTGGCAAAGAAAGATGATGATGAGGCAGACGTTGCCAGCGACGATGACGATACCGATTCGGATGAGGAAACCAACAAGCAGGGTCTTCAGGAGCGGTACCAGGCTGCCATGGGCGACAATGAAGACTCGGTCATGGCGGACGCGAGCTTCGCCAAGTACCTCTACACTCAGAGGTAGGTCATAAAGAATAAAAGAGCATATAGTGGCGTTTGGGGGCATAATAGGAATTTTATCTGGTTCATTGGTCTAGTTTTTCCGCAGGTTAGATATCGCAAGGCGACTTTGAGAGTAAAACAAAGAAACATTCATGCAATATTCTTTCAGGCGCAAATCGTGTCGCATTTGTCTATTTTGTATTTCAACCCATTTCCCAGACCCCTAAACTCCCAAAATGCCACAAGATCTTTGTTCTTGTCCGTTTCTTTTCTTTCGCTTCGTAATCATTGATGTGTTTATCGGGCCTCGAACTGAACCATTCTGTAGACGTCACAGTTAGCACACACAACAACATTTTTGAAGAGGGATATCAGAAGAGGACTTACCGCTTGGTGCGCTCCTTGTAGAGGATACGGCCTGCGCAGTGGGGGCACGCGACGAGGGCGTCCTTGCCGAGGGTGACGCTGCCGCCGCAGTCGCCGCAGATGTAGGACATGACGTGGCGGACCTCGTGGGCGTCGCGGGTGCCGCCGCGCTGGCCGGTTGAGGCGGTAGGGACTTGGTACTCTTCGCGGGGCATTTTGTGAGGTTGTTTGGTGATGTGATGGTGATGTGGTGTTGAGGTTGGGAGGAAAAAGATTGGATGCTTGGTCATGAAGGCGGTGATGGGAAAGTTTGGACGGCAGAATTGGGCGGTGAGGGGGGAAGTAGATGGGGTACGTACCGGTTGTCGGATGTCCAGACTGTGTGTGAGGTGAGCGTCTGTACATGGGAATAATGTAGGGGACTTGAAAGTGCTGTGTAGACTATATATCTCTATTATATTATATTCTATGCTCTCCTTCTCTCAGTGGTACTTTCATCTGCCATCTTATTCTTCTAATGGCGTGACTTGTATGTGTGTTGAACCAAAGCTCCTCTTATATACCAACTCTCGGTCTCTCGATAAAACGGACTTTAGATGGTCTCCCTGATAAATGTTCTGCCATTATACGCATGGGCTTTAAGCAAAGTAGCTCCACAGACATTAAAGTATTGGCCAAACAGATATCTCCGTAGTATACAAGACTGCTTCTCGCGCTGGCTTTCCTCTCTTGACTTGATACAAGTTACTCGGCCAATCAGACAACAAGATTGGCTATAATTAGCGTGCAGTTCACGCACCCCACAGTGACAGCCTCCACTAAATCCACTAAACCCCAGCTCCCGATTCCCCAATCTCTGGACTGCCCCGGTCATCGCATCTCATCTCAACTCAACCTCGGCTTCTCTCTCACTTTTAAACTTGTAACATCAACAGCTTCAACGTCGACGTCACTTTCATTGACTTTCCTCTTTTCTCTAGTCTGGTTGGCTTACACTCACTATCGATCTGGTCTGTCAACAATGTTTGACCCTTCAGCTCCTCCAACATCTTCCTGTCCCTTTTGCGACATCTCATCCACCTTCAAGCCCTTTGACCCCTTAAACCCTCCACTCTCAACGTCCTCTCTCATCGACCCAGAACTCGCATCTCCCTCCTCATTTGTCGTTCTCTCTACACCCGTTCTCATCGCCTTTCTCGACATTCTACCCCTAAGTCGTGGCCACCTCCTTCTCTGCACGCGATCCCATCGTCCAAAACTCACTGATGTAACAACCTCTGAGGCCGCGCATCTCGGGCGCTACCTTCGTGTGCTATCCAAGGCGATGGCTCGTGCGACGGGTGTTGAGGATTGGAACGTGGTGCAGAACAATGGAGCTGCTGCTGCGCAGGTTGTGCCACACATGCACTTTCACATCATCCCTCGGCCTGAGATTAGAGCTAGTGGGAGGTTTAGTGAGAGTTTTACTATGTTTGGGAGAGGGAAGAGGGAGGAGTTGGATGATGATGAGGCGGTCGTGTTGGCGGAGGATTTGAGGCAGAGTGTTGCTGCTGTGTTGAAAGAGGAGGAGAAGATGAAAGAGGACAAGGCTAAACTATGAGTTTAGACATGGCTTCTTGTTCTTTTATTGGTCGTTTATCTTGAGGCAAGGCTTGGCTTATACCAGCCTATTTGTTTATTACATGTCTGATACCCATCCAGTAAGTCTTACCAGCTCCTCTCATGTTTAACTCCTTGCTCATCATCTCCAAAGAAAACTTTCATGGGCAGGAATCTATCCTTGACGACCTTGAAGCGCTCTTCAATCCCATCCAACTCCACCATCTCATCATCAGTCAGCCCCCACCCATCCAACTCCAGGTTGGACTCGATTCGCGAGGGTGTGACGCTCTTTGGGACAACGCTCCAGCCCTTTTGTAAACCCCACTGCAGCAGTACCTGCTGTGGCGTCTTGTTCTTTGCGCTGGCGATGTTAATCAAGGTCTTGTGGCGGCAAAGGGATGAGCGGGCTGATCCAAGACATGAATATCCCTCTGTGTGGATGCCCTTGGAGGTGTTGTAAGCTACAAGCTTGGGGGATGGGCTGCATGGATGCAACTCAATCTGGTTGGCCGCGGGCACGATCTTGATTGTCAGCTTCGCCCTCCTTCGTGCTCAGGATACTCACCTCAGTAGAGGGGCTGTTCAACAGCTTCTCCAAGTGCCATATCCCAAAGTTGGCCACTCCGATATTCTGAACTTTGCCCTCATTCACCAACTTCTGCATCTCATTCCATGTATCAACAAAATCCCAGTCCTCGTAACAAACTGCCAGGTTCGCCGCATCTCTCGAACAAGGCCAATGCATCAAGTACAAGTCGACATAGTCTAGTCCGAGGTTGCGCAGACTCTTCTTGAGGCCTTCACGGACATGCTTGTGCCAGTTGTTTCGGAGCTTACTCGTCACCCAGATCTCTTCCCGCGGGACGCCAGAGGCTCGGATGCCTGTTCCTACCTCGCACTCGTTGCCGTATGCGAGGGCTGTGTCGATGTGGCGGTAGCCGGCACGGAGAGCGGTCTCGACGGCGGTTGAAACTTGAGAGGGGTGGGAACGCCAGGTTCCGAGGCCTACAGCGGGCATCTCGTAACCTGTGTTGAGGATGAAGGTACGGCTGGGAGATGTTAGTGAGGGACCAGGGGGTTAGGGCAAGATGACTTACTCGGATGGAGCCATGGCTGCCAATGTCTGGTTCTTCTTGAGAGTGTCTGTCTGTGATACAAATACACGTAGGTCGAGAAGGGTATGGATTAAGACTCTGATCTTTACTTGAGACTCTCGTGAGAGAAATAGCTCGAAGACCAGAGACATAGTATCAGCTAAAATATAAGCTCGGCAGCCTAATCTCCGTCGCTATCTGTTCAGTCATTTGGTATTGATGTTTTATCTTACTATCTGTGACCTTTTTTGCCGATTTCTGGCTGCCGTCTTTGACAAGAGCAAACATATAATCCCGTATCATCAAAGGTTGAGACGATGAATGCCCAATGCTTGCTTTATAGTTTCTGCATTCTTGGTGCAGGCTGCAGCGCTCGATATCTGCAGCTTGTGCATCAAAGTTTACTGTGACTTTTTGTGAACCTAAGTCCTAGTGTACAAGAGGACTCTCGTGGAATGAATTTGCTATCCTCTTCACCTTTATTGAACATTTCTTGGCTTATTTAGGGCTTTATATGTAGATAATCATAACACACTCTTGTTGAAGAAACTAGATCTTTCTGTGAAGTTCTTACAGTCCAACAGAACCCCCAGTCTAAACGGTATAACCCAGCCTCCAGCATTGAGCTAACATCAATGATTGCAACATTATATAGAAACCGCATCTTGACAGTACTACATACAAAAATAATTATCAACTAGTAAACAGATATAACGTTACATGTTAACAAGCGATGTAGGTATAACCTTTCTTCTATACCCCCTTTCCTTGGTCCTTCAGGACAACTCCTTTTAAAACCATTAACCATTCCCTTGACCATACACTTGACATACTACTCCGTTCCCTATCCCACCAAGTTTTTATTCCGTAGCCATCATGTTCACTTATACGCCTCTATCATATCCTTTCCCTGCCTCTAAACCAAACACCTCCCCCTTCCATCTGAACCTCCGATCAACCCCCTAAGCTCCCTCCTCTCCCTCTCCAGCCTCGCCGTCTGCTTCTCCAGCGCGCGGATCCTCTCGCGCGCCAGATCCAGCACCTCGGCTTTGCTCACGCGCCGATCATTCGCGATGCCGCCCTCGGTCCCCGGCGCAGGGAGCACGGCGAGGAGCCGCTCAAAGTGCGCGTTGAGACGCTTGCGGTACTGCTGCTCTACCTGGTTGTGCGCGGCGCGAGCCTTGACCTCCTCAGTTGTCTCGCTCGGGTGTCGCGGCTGGGCTGCTGCTGCGCCGCGCTTCTTGGGGGCGCGAGATGCGGTGCGCAGTTGGGTGGGGTTGCGCTTGCCAGAGTCCTTGGCCTTGGTGCTAGTCCTTGTCGTGCGCTTGCGCTTCTTGGAGGCTGGCTCTGAGTCGGACGAGGACGAGTCAGAGGCTGGGTTGTCTTCTCCGATGGGGGAGGAGGCGGCGGATAGTTCGTCTGCCATGGGCGGCGTGGGCAGGAACGTGGCTGCTGGGGAGACGTGGGCGGGCCAGATGGCGCCGAGGGAGGGACTGCCTGAGAGGTCGTAGCCCTCAGAGAGGGTTGATGAAGTACGGTGAGGCGGGTGGACGGGGAACTGGCCCGGCGTCGTAGGGGGGATGGCGTATCCCGAGAAGTCTCCAAAGGCAAAGTCTGTCATAGGAGAGGGGAAGACAGTGTTGTCAAGACTAGACGTCTCTGGAGAGTGAAGAGGGTTCTGCTGAAAATAGGGTTAGTTGTGTGTATAGGGAGTTGAGTCATGGATAGGAACTCACTGTTGAAGCCTCATATGAAGCATCTAGTCCTGAGAAGGGCATGGCGGTAGTATCGATACCGCTCATCCAGTCATCAGGCATGCGTCCAAAGCGCACAGCTCCGTCTCCGTCGCCGGCGGCCTCGAGAAAGTTTGAGCTCATCATTGTAGGCGGCTTTGATTTTAACGCTTATCCGCGAATACTAGATCTAGCACGAGGTTGTCCTTGAACCCCGTCATCACGGAGGGGAAGGGGCACGACGATCCCGATGAGTATTTCGGTTTTTTTTCCTCAGGATGTCTTTTCTTTTGTGATTCTTTTCTTTGTGCTGGGGAAAAAGGGGGGGTTCTTGTTATAGGCAGTTAAGGAGACGGCAGACTCGTAGTCGCGAGGTTGGTCGGTTGTCTTTTGCTGTCGACAAGCCGCAAGCCATAACGGAGCTACTAATGATTCTCTTGTTTTGCTCTTTTTTCTCGCTTTTTTTTTGTTACTGAGAAAGGGCGGAAGACCTGGACTTGACAGATAAAGAGGGAAGAGGGAAAAGCAAAGGTCAGGTTGACTTGATCGGTTCCGGGCTGAGCTGGGTGCCCTTTTATACAGCGACGGAGGACCCAGTTGCTTCTACTTTCTGCCAAGGACCAACACGTACGTTGGAAATACTACACGGTATGCAAAACCCGAGCCATCAACAAAACATGGCGGGGTGGGTGCCAAAGTATGTAGGAGGGCCAAGGGGGTATTACGACAGCAGGCTGGCTTCAGGCGCCTTACACGGGCCTCATCGTGGGCAAGACGGACCAATGTGATGCATCACAAGGTGCCTCACTCAGGGCCCCGCGGTGTCCGGGAGGGACGCCGTAGGATAGGACCAATGTAAATGTCGACAACTTACACGAGAGCCTGAGTTGGTTCCTCTTACTCACAAAAGCCCAGGGGCCAAGAACAGATTTGTCTTGGCGGCCAGCATGGATGGTCATTCTCTTAGTAAATCCGGACCAACGACTACCTAATAGCCACGTAAGAGTAACTCGGAGTTTTTTTTGACTTTTTTTTTTTTTTTTTTTTTCCTCTTGGGCTGACGCTGAGTTCTCACCTCAAGAGATATTCAGTGTTAAACAGAATAAGAGTATCAGTAAAACCGCCGCTATTTCCAGACATGTCGTTGTCTTTAACTTCAACCCGGAAAAAAGAAAGTATAGTCAGAGTAAAAACTGGGCGAGTCTGAGTTTATCCCCAGACCTAGCATGGGACCCTTGCTCAAGATGGGGTATCGTTGACTAACCTCAATCTCGTCTGCCTTGGAAAAGACAAAAAAAAGACATTTTTTTCTGACAGCCGAGGTGATCGGCGATTAAGGAAGAGAAGAAAAAAAAAGTCCATGTTTAAAATCGGTTTGCGCCCTGTGGTTTTTTGAAAAAATGGGTCACGAGGTCTGATGGGATTTTATGGGATATCCACGTTTGTGTTGGTCCTTGAGTAATGTCTATGGGTAAGAATAGCCGGATCAAGTGGTTAGCCAATGGAGTGGCATTATGATGCTATAGGAGAGTCATTGTGAATTTCCTCTTGGTTGGATGCACTGATGCTTATGCAATGCAATCTATCAAGTTGGAGAGATACTGCTGGTGATGCTTGGCTTGTTGTTACGTATACACGCGTTGAGTTGTAATATCAGCCCACTCTGTGACGGTCATGTTGCTCCTCGTTTAATTCACAAAATCTGGGGTAGGGAGAACTTGACATGAACCCCCGTCTTTCTACTGGATGTAGCAACCGCTTAGAAAGAGCCAGAAGTTGAGTTCCTATGTCGTACCCTAGACCAGAAAAACTGACCATCACGGATTTAGACAGTTGAAGACAGTATAGCTCAAGTTCTTGCATCTATCCTATTCTACCTGACTCAAATCATTGCACCTCTATCCCCTTCACATGTCGCTTAGACTCTTCAACTACACTCAACCAATTACATCTCATCACGACAACCCCCAGAAAATATCATGACCGTCAGTCAACCATCAACTTTCCTCAGCCCTACCCGTTGCGGAGTCACCCATATCTAAACCAATGACGACCCCTTCACCATCTCGTAGCAGGGGTTCTGCGTGGTTTTGCTGTTGTTCATGATAAAGGGGAAACATCTCGATGGTTATCTCGGATACATGACTAGGCCAAAAAAAAAAACAAAAAAAAAAAAAAACGTGGTCTCGGGCGATCGGTAAGTGGACACTGCGTGGTAGATCTTGATCTTGGATCTGGCTTGGCTAGATCACTATATCTTGGCTTTGCGTGATATCTGGTTCCATGTGCGAGGTTGATTGATATGGTTATAGAGGATGATCTCCAACGAAAGAGACATGCTGAAAAGATGGAGTTGTTATTGATCACCGCTGTATGATACACCAACTGAATCAACTTTCACCCTATACAGAACATGAATGATACAACCGAGAGATGAGAACGACATCTCTTCCCTTCACGCAACATGTCCAAAGAACAGTCGAGCGTCTAATGACCGACAGCAAAACGGAACACGGAGTAAAAAGGGACAGATTACTATACAAGAAAGGGTTTGATTCGGCTCGGCTCGGCTCGTCCATATTACTCGTCACCTCCAGCCGTAACCGCCTTGGCCTCTGCAGTCTCGGTAGCCTTGACGCCCTCCTTTGCCGGAGCGGAGACATCGGCAGTATCTTCATCACCCTCGGCATCACCTTCGGCATCCTCCTCGTCGCCTTCAGCCTCAGCTTCTTCATCTTCGTCCTCCTCCTCTGCGTCATCCTCGGCATCGCCGTTGGGAACTTCTTGGGCGGATGTCTCTTCCGTCTTGCGCTTCTTTACAGGAGGCTCGACTGTGTGGACATGGTCAGCGTTCTGATCTGTATACTGAGACGCCTGTACATGGGTTGATGGCCATGTATAGATGGATTCGTGGATAGGATGCATAAGGGGAGCTCATCCTCGACTCCATCAACAACTCACCCTTTTCTTCGGCATCGCCGCCATCTTCATCATCGTCCTCCTCCTCTTCCTCCTCAGCGTCCTCATCTTCTTCGCTCTGTTCTTCTTCGTCTGCGGTGGAGACGTATCTATTCGCGTCATGTTAGCACAGCGTTAATGTGAGGGTGAAGCCATCGTCAACATGATGCAGTCAATGCATCGCAGGAATAAGACGATGTTAAAATGAAAAGAGTAGAACAATGCGACCGATAATCTTGAAAATCGCAGTTATGATGGAACTTGTCGCGATGTCGGTGCATTGCATTGCATCGCATCGCATTTCATTGCGACATCAGCTGCGCGCGCGCGCACGCGCATACAGTACTTAGGAGGCTGCGCAACGAATAGCGCCGCGCATACAAGATGCGCGATTGGCAATTGGTCGTCTCCGAAAGACAAAATCACACGAATCAACAAGCAAAAGAAAAGCGAATGGTACTTACTCCTCTTCCTCCTCGCCATCATCGTCTTCAGGAAGAGAGACAAGCTCCTCCTCCTCTTCGTCTTGCTTTCTCTTGCGGGACATGGTGATGGAGACTGAAACGGGTGATGTAGTTGAGTCGAGAGAATGCGATTGAAAGGTTCAAAGGACCAAAATGCTTCTCTCAAGGGGCAAGAGGAGGTTTTAAAGGTTGAACAAGACAGAGGAGTCAAGCAGGTAGAAGAGAAGAGAGAGGGAGAGCCAGGGGGGTGGAAACGACAAAGGGTGGGAGAGAGACGGCATTGCGCGTGAACAGACAGACAGCAGACAGGAGACAGCCCGAGAGCTTGCGCGAGAACCAATGCGGCTATCACTTGGTACACTCCATGGTCAAATGGGGGATATCACTAACAAGACTCAGGTAGGAATACATGGGGATGCAAGGAAACACTACGACAACTCAAAGTACCGTCCCACGAGTCTGGTATGGGTGGTGAACAAGCTCCGGTAAGCTGCGCTGCACTGAGCTGCGAACCGCCAAGTCGATCAGGGCGAACGAGCCAAACACGCGTAACGGACCAGAATTGGTTGGCGTCCAATCAAGACAAGGCCTTTGTTTCCCCCAGAGATATCCGTAGCTGTACTGTACTGTACAGAGTACCCGGAAAGGAACGAAGTGACATCTGGCTTTAGCCCCGCGTCCACCGCATCATACTACTATGTACGTAGTAGGTACTGGACATGTCGCCCGATCAGAGAGAGGAATAGAGAGCGGGGGAATGGCCAGAGCCTGAGCCTGGGGGTTGAGGTGGCTGGGATTGCCCACCCAGAACTCGTCACCAAAACAAACAGCTGCTGCGGGAGATGGGAGATGCTGTGACGTAGTAGGACTACCCCGGAGCTGAGTGGAAGTGTCTCGGAGGCGTAAGTACTGTGATCCGATCCTCGTCTTATCTGCTGCTATCATAATCATTGATAGCAAGACGAAAAGACACCTCCGTAACCAATTATTACCATCATCTTACACGTGCCGACCCTCTTGTCAGCTGGGAGAAACAGGACCAAAGGAACTGTGAAGCCTTGTAACATCTCACCTCCACGAGAGCTATGGAAGCTTGGGCCTTCTGACTCCTTAGGGACGAGTCGGATGCCGGCTCAAGTTTCTCCGGAAGTGAGATCCTGAGCCCGAAACCGGAGGTTCGGTCATCCGACCGGCATGGTCCAAGGTTGGCGTCATCGATGCGCCGTGATGCGATGCTGGAGAGGGGAAGCTTAGGAAGCTCACCAGCAGGTCCAAAGACATCACGTGAACAGACTTGAACCTCCAACTCTGAATAACAAAAGGGACCTGAACTTTGCCAGATTGTTGAGGCAATAATTACTCCTCTCGTTGGCTGTTATGTGCTTCATTTGCTGTTGGTTGTTCAGCTCGACTCAACTCGGGCGTTGTTCAACGCCGCTCAACTGCATACTCGAGACGCGGCCTTGGGGATTATCAATCACCATGTGCTTGATTCCACACTCCTCGCTGGCTGGACGATGAGAGTCAGCAATCCTGACATTGCTAAAAGAAGGATTTCCAAGCGAGAAGTAAGAAGAAACAAAAGAAAACCTAGACACGGAAGGCTCACGCGTGGGGTTTATTTGATGTCTTATCCTCCCTGCTTTCTTCCCGTGTGTCGGCGCGTTCTTGTTGGTGCACTTTTGATGTTGACCAGAATCGTGCATTAGATGGCCCGCCGGCTGGCCAAGGCATCAAGAAGTAATAACGCCTTTATCTTTGTTCAATCACGAGGTGCGAGATGCATGCAAGGTCGAGGCGTAGAAGAATTTTGTCTGCCGCCTGCCTCGACCTCGAAGAAACAAGATGAAGGATACAATGAGTCGGAGGCTTACGACGATGATACATCAACCATCGACCGTCAATCCTCTCATCAATTGAAGCAAATTGCTCCATTACAGTAAACTCGTCATCTGCAATTTACTACTGAGAGTCAAGATGACAGGCTGAAACGGCCGTCACTTAGCGAATCATTTCGGAAGCTGAAGGGCCTTGCACCCGCTTGCAACCAACTGAATTTAAGCTTCCTCCCAGCTTTGACTTGTTCGCCATCAGCGTGAGGCCAAGACGGGAACCGTTGCTTGGAAATGTATCTTCTGAGGTTGCTAGTGACAAGCGAGGCTTGGATCGTTGGCTGTTAGTTCAATGTCTGTGCCACGCGGTGTTTTGTAAGTTGACGCGCTGCTACGCGTGGTGGTTTGTTTGTATTTGACAAAACTAAACAAAAAAGGGACTCTTTTCCAGGGTGACGGGTAATGACGATGTGGGATGCATTATGACCCGGTGGTTCGGAGTGGATTACGGAGAGTTGCCCTGTGTACCGAGATGAACACCTCATGCATGAAATAATCTACTTGTCTCAGAGAGTATCTCAGAGACCGGAATGTGAATGCTTCATATTGTCAAGACTTTTGATTGCCTGTTGACATGAATACACAATAATGACGAATTCCCATAATAGCCTCATGATCCTGCAATTCCTGTAACTATCAATGGATGTCAGCATTTCTCACTTGCAAGTCAGCCCCCAGCAAGTTGTCATGGATGCCTCGTGCTTGACAGGCTCAACGCTTTCTTCCAAGGCAGCTCTTGGGCCCCATCAAAAAGCGGGGGGGAGCCCAAGCTGTGAGTTCTTCACAGGTTTCCAGAAGAACGCGCTCTGTTCATCAGGCAATCAAGCTTATTTCCGGTCCTCTTTCGATTAACACGCACGCACGCACACACGCCTGCTTTGTTTTGTTTGCATCTGTTTAAACTTTGTTGGCTGTGGAGGAAATGAGATTGGACATGGTCTGCTGCTCCGCGTGAATGGTTATTGTTCGGTGCGCTAAGGCACAAAGATGGAGTTTTTGACGTCGAATGTTTTCCTCTTTGTTTCACTTATGTCAGCCAGCTCATCATTTACAAGTTAGAAGTATTACATTCAGGATGAAGACTTGTTGAAGGAAGAGGTGGAGAGGGCGCAAAGACTCGCCGAGTGCGATGCGTTGTCACCGCCAACGAGATGATCACGGAGCACGGTGACGGTTACATAATCCCTGCTTGTCATCTCGATTCTCTCGCAGATCCAGAATTTCGAAGTTTGGTAGAAGGTCACTGGAAGCAAGGTTGAGGGTGCTGATCTTGCTGCTCTCCACATATGAATCGCTGGGACGACAGTGAATCAAATCAAATCCTATGTAAATCGAGGTTGGTTAATCATTCATGGACAATTGTGTTTCCATACACACTTCTGCGACATGTGCAACGCGACACGGCCCCAGAAACTCGGACTCGGAGGGTGACATGGATATGTCAAGAAACATAAGACGGACGGATGTTTGCTGTTGCTGTGCCTTGGAACTTGCCATCCATCGACGTAATCCGGATAAATGCCATGGTCATGGCTGACTGTCGTTTTATTAACTTGCGGATAGAGAAGAGGAGAGAGGACATGGGGATAAAAAGCAAAAAGCAGGGTTGCATTGTGTCCCTGCAGCAGCCGCAGCAGCCACAGTTGTAAACGGTGCAAGATCCAGGAACCAAATTAATCTGATTGGACGCGTCTTTTCTCGTCCTCCACTCTTCCGTGTGTCTCTTTGACGCCATCAACTGATTGACTTTCTTTTTGTTGCTCCCTCCAGGCAGAATAAGATAAGACTAGACAAAAGCCTCGACACTAGGTCAGTTAGCAAAGGGGAGATGACTACCCGATGTGGGTAATCCCTCAGTTCGGGCACCCAAGCCGGACGTTAAGCGGGAGGGGCCCGTCTCGACGGTGCAGCGCCTTTTGGGGTCGGCCCCCTTTGCCGGAAACATGGCATGGGCTAGTTAGCGACAGACCAAGAGAAGACGGCCTTTTCTAAAAGGTTTTAATCATGGTACGCGAGGATTTTTGACGGATGCCAAGATTGATACAGGAGAACGGTGAACGGTTTTGCAACAAACCCCCTTTCGTGTCTAGCTTCAACTGTGAATTGTTGAGGTGGTATTACTGCAACACACACGGCACAGCATGACTTGTGAATTATGTCAAGCAAGCTGGAGAGGGGCAGGTTTAATTTGAATCCCGTCCGTGGTCGAGAGGGGAAGGTCACCTCAAGATCCAACGAGGCTTGGCTGGTTGAGACGAACCAAAGGGAGTAGTAGTAGGTAGTTGGTAGTATAGCATCCATGAGAAAAGCTGCCTCTAGCTTCTAAGCAGTCAAATCATCATAGCGCGTATGGTGTAAATGAATTTATTGATTGATAGGCATTGCCTGTGAAAAGTGATATCAGTATTTATTTTCTTTTCTGCTGGTCTCTTCCTCTTTTCCAACGACCCTGAAGCCATTTGTGAGATTTATCACAAACACTACTGTCTCATCTTTCCTCCCGTCTTCTTGGGTAAGACCGGTTCATCGAATTATATGTCTCTGCTCTCCCTTATTCCATACATCCTCGGACTCACAAGCATCGTTTTCGCATATGGTCTCGTCAGTTTTAGCCTCTGGCCTGATCCCTGCCTCTCACAAGCTTTCAAGATCGCAACACCATTAAACAATCATTACAATTCGCTGGGGACACCTCTAACTTTGCCATTCACCCATAATTATATCATCTCTTTTATTATCTATTTTCCGTCCTGTAAAAACCCTGGTCATCGCGTCTATACCCCGTCTTCCAGGCCTTGCTTGGCTCAACTGACTCGATAATTGCCCCCTTCTTAGCCTGTAAACGGGCTTCCTAGCTGAAGGGACCTAGCAAGCCAACCGACAAAAAGGTGCTTCCTGGGGACGACATTCGGCCAATAGCATTCTTGGTTGTCGACTCATTTTTTACACGGGGCAGGATAGATTCGAGAAAAGGCAAGACAGGTCTTGCGGGTGACAAACGGGCAGCCAAACGGAAAAGACGCCGCTTGGACATTGAAAGCCACGAGGCATACAAACTGTCACGCACTTTGGCAGGGTCTCGGTCTTTTTTTTGTCAACCTCTTCCCCCCTTTGGACGACATCATTTTTTTGACTTTCTTTTTGACGTGCTTTTTTTTTTTTTTACGTCTTGGTTGGCCTCATCTTTTCTTTCCCCTCGCGCCACCTGCTGCTTCTCCCTTTTAGATTCCTTGGACCACTCTTGCGTCCGTTCTCTTCGACCGAACCTCTTCTCCATCAGCATTCAAAGCTCTAAACCTTTTTAGCTTTTCGATTTCCAAGTTTCCCATCTATTACACTTGCGATCCTCGGTGGTATCACTCATTCGGGCCTTGTCTCGTCTCCCTTTGGTACCGGAATCTTATTACAGCGGCGCCAGAGCTCCCTAGTAGCGACGGGACCCTGGTGCTTTTTTGGCCTGGGCTTTACATGATCCTGGTCGTCAAATTCACCCTACCCGCCCTGCCAATCCGGATTCCCCGTCGACGCTCCGTGCAGGGTACATTCTTGCACATCTGCGAGTTTTCTGCTCTTGCTCTGGAGCATTGATTGAAGTCATTCTGTCATTCATTCACTTGTTCATCTATTCTTCCACTCACTTTCTCTCGACGCCGGCTGGCTGGTTTGTCTTTGTCTTTTTGAGACGAGACTCGGCGTTCGTTCTTTAACCGTGGGGGGTCTCGCTTGCCTATGCCCCATTCGCTTTTCACAGGAACTATAACCGACTCACACCGAAACATTTATCAAGGGCGACTGCTCTTGCACTCATTTCTAACAGCCGTCTCTTGAATGTCTTGATAGCTGTGCTTTTGACTTGAGGTTATTCCCTGTCCTTTGTGCAGCTGGATCTCGAAACCCGAATACCGACATTCGATCATCGAACAAGTCCCCGAACCTTGTCTTTCGTTCTGGCATACTTTCTGCCATACCCGACTGTCACGAGTACGATAATTTACGAGTTTAAGCTTCGATAGCGATGGCCAAGAGCTGTTGCTACTTTTTCTCGAACCCGACCTCTTTATTCCCAGAAGCTTGTGCTGCCACGGTCAGCGCACCTTACAAGAGGCGGCAGCAAAGCGATTAACTGGGCATCTATACCAACTAAACGACGATCAAGAGCTCGATACCCTCGCATACGAAACGTGTTTATATTTTGCAAGTGACTACATCTGCCCGCTGGGCGACCAAAGTTTACGCCATCCTCTGGCGCCCAGCAGCAGCACTCTAATTCTTCGACCGCCAAGGGCTTCACGTCATGCCACCCCTCGCCCTTTCTCTCCCCGACCGGACGGGCTCTCCCAATCCAAGCCGAGGAAGGTTTCCATTCAATGGAAATCGACAAAGAGATAGCGACAACAGTCTTGTGCCAGGTGCTTCGACGGGTGATGCATCGCCCTATGCTTCACCGCTGACTTCGCCTATGATGTCGCCGCTAGCTTCACCTCGTGTTCATGTAACACCTTTTGGCTCCGCTTACCGCCATACTCGCCAGCCGTCCGACGAGTCGCTGTCACATCTACCTCCTTTGCCTGTGTCACCAAGATGGGATACCATATCCAATCCTTCAAGGTTTATGCGAGCAGGATCACCATTTGACCAGCCACATTCGCCGTCACCACTAAGCTACGATACTGCGGCAAGCACGCCCGTCGAATCTCGAAACACGTCCCCGACATTTCTGACATCCAAGTCGTCACTGGCTGACCTGCGCGCCTACGACAGCCTTCCAACCGCCGTGGAGAACTTCTCGCGGCCGCGGAAGCAGAGCATCCGACAGCCAATCACAGACGCGGCTAAGCCCCGACCCACCCACAACGCCCCAGTTACTTCGAGTCCCCCCGGCCTCAGTACCGTCGACCAGCACCTGGAGCTTGTAACATCCTCCCAACATCCCTTATGGCCTGCTCCCACGCGCCCACGAGGTCCTTCAGTTTCTTCTTGTCAGTCCTCTTCGACTTACCAGTCGGTTCTCTCACCTCCTTCAAACGACTTCTATGATCCAAGACCGCCTCGTGCTCGGACGACCAATGGTGCGACGTCGTCTGCCGCACGGCCACCTTTAAGCT